>PITA01003127.1:0-33476 GCA_004023965.1 Spilogale gracilis | reverse complement strand
TAGAACCTTCTGCTGGCTTAGCCTCAGGCCAACAGAGATGCTGAAGTTGGCGCTCATCCTGAGAAGGAGTCACTGCACGCCCATGCTCCGGGAGCTTCTCCCTGGCAGTGGCCACCAGGGAGGCTGGTACAACGGTGGTCTGAGGACAAAGGCCCACAGGACTTAGCGAGCTGTTCCCAGAAAATCAAGATGCCTGGCAGATCCAAGAACATGGCTGGTGCCATTTCCATTTGCCCCTTTAGTATCAGAGTCAAGAAGAGTTAGGGGTATGGGTGCCTGGGTGGCTCAGTGGGTTAAGCCTCTGCCTTCGGATCAGGTCATGATCTCAGGGTCCTGGGATCAAGGCCTGCATTGAGCTCTCTGCTCGGCAGGGAGCTGCTTCCTCCTCTCCCTGCCTTCCTCTCTGCCTACTTGTGATCTCTCTCTCTCTGTCAAATAAATAAATAAAATCTTTTTAAAAAAAGAAGAAGAGTTAGGGGTAAGATGCAAACCCCCCATGCTCCAACCACAAGCACCCACACGTGGTTCCCAAAGGCATCGTGTACTTGGCCACCTACGTCTTTATTCATGCTGTTCTCTCTGGCTGGATAAGGTCAGGGAAATTGCTTATTTTTGCCAAAGTCAGCATTTAATATGGACATAATTATGGTCAAACTCCATGGATCCCACGTGGCAAGCTCCACTCCCTCCTCCAAGCTCCATAATTGAAATTCCACTCACCCGTCAAGCCTGTTCTTCCTCCCCATGAGCTCTCACTCTCACCCGATTTGTTTCCCTGGGGCCTCAGCTAATTGTTCTCTAGCGTCATCATCCGCGTTGACTTGGTGTTCAGCTCACCACTGCCCTTCCCAGATAAATTCACTCTTTCTTGAGTTACATCCATTGCACCAATCAACAGGCAGTGGCACCGAAGTCAGAGCTCTCTCCATAGCCAAACGCTGAACGATGAGCGGCCTTCCCTTCCCTCGGCCAACCAGTCCCCAAGTATTAGATGTACTGGCTGTCCATCACTTACCAGGCTCTAATCTAGGTGCTAGGGATACTCAGGGAAGAAGACAGACACACCCCTGCCTTCTTGGAGTGTACCAGGGAATCTGGACAGTGATAGGGTCACTACAAAAGCTGATAAAGCCATCAGGTATACACATGAGTAAACATTCACTTTCCTTTTTATGTGCATTTAGTAAATAGCATGTAGTTAGAGTGACTTGACATGTTTCTGTCCTGTTTCTTGGCTAACGCCTAAGATCCTTGAATGAAGAGCTCTCAAAGGACAGATCATAATAAATCATGTAGCCAGGAACAAGTTCAATAAATTGACTAACAAACTAAGTTCTGTAGGCGAGAGACTCCAATATGAAACAATCATTGTTTGGGCTGGTTAGATGTTTTGTTCCTACAAATGTGTATACACCTCTGTCACTTGTGCAATTGGAATAATAAGATCTCATGAATGCAGGAAGTCCTGGAATTCAAAATATTCATCCAGCAAACACTATTGGATCATTTACTTAGTGCTAGAGCTTGTGCTGAGGGCTAATGGATCTGTCTATGCCTATGCTGTTCCCCCCACCAGGAATGTCCCTTCCCCAGTATCCCCATGGCTCCTTTCCTCCCCCACATTGGGGCCTGCCCATGTCTCCTTTTAATAGAGAGGGTTTCTGTCTGGTCATTAACACTGTCCATCAACCACTCTAGTTTCCTCTTTTCAGAGACAGGGGAGGGAGAGCTCTTTCCTCTGCACTTGACTTAGTTGTGGCCAATCAAATGGGAGCTGAAGTCTTTAGGAGTCAGTATGTGACTCATCACACCCTTTCTCCTCCATCATGACAACTGGTCACAGTCCACGAGGCACAGGCCCTGACCACCCAGGTCCCCAGGTAAAGGGATGTGGAGGAGAGCTCCTCACTGACCCTTGGTGGGCCTGCTGCATAAATGAGAGCTAACCCTTCGTTGTTATGAGCCATTGAGATATAGAGACTATTGTTTCTGCAGCATAACCTAACACATCCTAGCCGATGCAGGTTTTTTGACATCCCTAAGCCAAAGGACATAACCTGTCACCCTCTGTCTCTTTCCTGCCTTTTACTATAACCCTTACCACAAAGGGATAGTATATATTTTTCCTAAGTTCCTATTTTGTCCCAATCTCCCTGAATGTACTCTCTTGGAGGGAAGGGACTTTGTCCCCCTGGGGATCCAGAGTGCTTTCAACAGTGTGCCTGGATGCACCAGTCACAATATGTATTTATGGAATGACTCAGTGAGTGAATGAACAGAAATAGGTAAGACGTGGCTCCTATCCTCAGCGAGAACATCCTCGGCAGAAGCTACAAAAGCACAGCAAAGACATCTCACCCCATGGGGGTTAGTGGTGCAAGTTTTCCCAAGGGGCATGACTTCTCAGATGAATTCTGAAGGATATGAGAAGGCAGGAGCAGCAGCGTGGACAAGCGCCAGAAAATGTAAATGACACCCAGAGTACCAAAGCCACCGGGCACCGGGTTTTGTTATATTTTATCAAGCCAACAGAACAAAACATTGTATAAGAAACAAAATGGGGGGGCGCTGGGTGGCTCAGTTGGTTAAGCGACTGCCTTCGGCTCAGGTCATGATCCCGGAGAGCCAGGATGGAGCCCCACATCGGGCTCCCTGCTCGGCGGGAAGCCTGCTTCTCCCTCTCTCGTTCCCCCTGCTTGTGTTCCCTCTGTAGCTATATTTCTCTCTGTCAAATAAATCAGTAAAATCTTTTTTAAAAAATGGGAGTTTTATCACCAAATCGATTTAGGAGACAATTTAAACACAGATTAAAAGATAATCTGTAATGCAAGACTTATCATAGTCTTGAATGGGCTGACATGTTTTGTCAATATCTGAGGGTTTCAGGACGTTTGGCATCCTCTAAACTTATTCTGGCTTACCTCTTCTTCTGAGGGCATGCCTTCCAGAATTCTCTTTGGGAAATGTATGACTAGAGCAAACTTCAAAAGGGGGAGATAACTGAGTAGAGGTGAGAGAGATGGGCAACGGTCAAAAATCAGGGCAAGAGGACTCATGTGGCCAGCAGTTTATATTTTATCTGAAAGCAATGTGGTGTAAATGAGGAGTTTGCAGCAAGAAGAGGTTTTCTCAACCCCCACTGCAGAAGGATGTTACCGCTGTCCCTTTCGACAGCACCAGCCAACATCAGATGGGCCAGGAGGCTCATGAACTGGGACCTGGGGAGGAGGATGCCTTTCAGCGTGTCCCTGCACCTCTATGAGCCTCATCTGCCACACCTGTATGATGGCCCAGCTACATACAGCCTTTCTATGGATTCTGTGGATTATTATGTTCACTAATGTTACTTTAATACCACCAATGATGATGATGTGGGGTATAAAGGTCTAAGGAACCATCTTTCCCACTGAAAGAGCTCAAAGGCTCAAAAGACTCAAAAAGAAGCAAAGTGAGTGGACAATTATGCAGAAAGCCCATTTTAAGTGGAAGGGACCCCAGACAGCAGAAGGGATGGCCTGGCTTGAGCCCAGAACTATGTGCTTTCCTGCCCTACCTCTGCACCTGCACACATACCTGCCTCCTTCCACCCCAGGGAAGCTCATGCCACTCATGGGGACCTAAGGCTAGGTGATCTTCAACACTCTTGCCACTGGTGGGATCAGCCATTCTGTGGCTCTGCCCAAATCTTCTGACGCCAGGAGCAAGAGGGAAGGAATCCTGCCACAAGGCGGGGCTGCCTGCTTATTACTTGTGGTCAGTTGTATAGGACGATATCAACTTTTCAAAGTCCAAACGATTAAACTGTCACTTCCTATTAGATGAAGCACATCCAAAGGTGCAACTAATAGGGGAAGAAGAATCAGGAAAGAGGACAGAGCTGGCGCAGTTGCTATCTTCCGCTACTCCTGGTCTAGGAGACAAGATGCTCTCTCACTGGTGGGCACAGATTTGCTCTTTCAAACCACATGTATTGGGCACTGGGCACCAGAGTGGATGAATGTGGCTGCAGCAAAGACAAAGAAGAGGAACGTGTTCAGCCGTGTGGGGAGGCCACTCTGTCTGTCACGTGGCATGAAGGATACTGAGGGCACAGGACGTGGGGAAGGCAATGGCTTCAAACCTACAAAATGGAAAAACATCGAAAACCTAAGGACCAAAGAGAAAGCATGACTGGCAATGGCACGTTTTGCACTTGCGTTTTCTTTTAGATGGTTCAGGGTCTCCGTAGGCCCTACACCTCATTTGATCTTCCCAAGAGCCCTGAGAGTTTTGTCAGCTGAGATGAAGATCAACACAGGTGGCGGGGGAGGGCATTCAGGGACAGAGTCAGAACGATTGGACAAGCTCTAGTTCACCTGATGGGGACAACACAGCGGACAGAAAGAGCTGGAAGGTGATTCAGAGCAGACTGCCGTGATTCTTGGGAACCAGGCAGAGCGTTTAGATTTGACCCTGGAAATAATGGAGACATCACCAAAAGCTGTAAAGAGTCAAGGCAATATGCTCCAAGCCCCTCTTTGTCTAGTGGAAGCAGAGATTGAGGATCATGTGAGCAGGGAAATGGGAAGACTCAAGACAAAGTCACCGTCCGAGTGAGAGGGGATACGGACCTGGTAACAAAGGCAGGAGGGAGGTCGCCAGGAGGGGTGGGGGCGGAAGAATGGATGGAACCAGAGGGGCAGATGGGCTAGCAGAGATGCTTCTGTACTACAAGGCATGCAGTGACATTAAAGCACGCAGGATCAAAGCCGTGATGCTCTTTCGATCCTTCTAATTAGTTGACGAGAAAGTCTCATTTTGGAGCTAATAGGTCTTCAACACCTTTCTAACACTTGCTAATCTCCTTTTTAAGGAACATGTATCATGCTGAGCCTTTAGTAGGAAATGGCACCATGTTACACTCTAATAGCATGGTTGTGTTTCCTCTTTTTTATTTTTCTTTTGAGTTTTTTTTAATTTGTTTGATTTTGTTTATTAGTTTACTGCTAATTAGTTTACTGTCTAGTAATGGCAAGGGATACTGGTTTCAATTTTTGGTGATGATACGGCATTTCTTTTTAAAATATATTTACTTTCTTTTAAGATGTAAATAAAAGCATTGCAGGGGAAAAAAGGAAAGGTAAAAAAAAAAAAAAGTCAATCCCCAGTGAACTCAACACAGCATTATCATTTGACCCAACAATTCTACTCCTGGGTATATGCCCAAATAATTGAAATTTAGGTATTCACGCAAAGAAACAGTTGTATGAGAATGTTCAGAGCACCACTACTCACAATCACCGAAAGGTAGAAACAACACAAATGTCCATCAAGGGAGGAACAGTTATGCTAAGTATGGTCTATCCCCACCACAGAATACTCTTTGACCATAAAAGGGAATAAAGCGCTGACCCTTGCCACAACATGGATGAACCTAGAAAACACCACACTCAGTGAAAGACACCAGACACAAGCAGCCATGTGTCACATGATTCTACTCCATCGGGGAGAAGTGAGTCCACAGAGATGGACAGCTAGTAGCAGACATGGGGGCTCCACGCGCAGTAATGATGTTCTGGAATCAGAGAGAGGCGAAGGTCGTACAACACTGTGAAGACACTAAACACCCCGGAATTGTTCACTCTAACGTGGTTTCAATGTATTTTAGCGTTATGTGTACTTTACAACAATTTCAAAAACAAAAACAATAGTCAAAATGGCCAAAAAGCTGTGAAGGTGGCATGGGAAGGACTGAAGCTTAAGAAGCTCTTGTGAGAGGGCACCTGGGTGGGGCAGGTGGTCTTTTCGGCTCAGTCGTGATCGCAGTGTTGTGGGATTGAACCCCGCAGGGGCTCCACATTCAGCATGGAGTCTACTTGGGATTCTCTCTCGCCCCTCCCTCTCTCTCTCTCTAAAAAGTAAATAAATCTTTTTTTCTTTTAAAGAAGTTCTTGGGGGAAAAACCACAGGCTGTGGAGTCAGAAGACCTGAGTTCAAGTCCCGGCTCTGTTACCCACTAGCAGCGTGACCAAGAGCAAGTAATCACTATTCACTGGGCTTCACTTCCTTCCACACGATGAAGGTGGTGTTTCTCCAATACCGGCCGGCAACATGGTGCCTTAACATCTAGAAGCTGAACGTATATCCACCCTTCCTTCCCCTTCTGAGAGCAGATGACTTGAACAGGAGGCCCATCAATGACGCAGACAGGGAGCCCAGTATGAGGAGAAGTCAAGAGGGCACAGGGTCTGGGCAAGTTCAGTTTGAGATGCACATGGTTCGGCGACTCAGGGATCGCTGCACAGAATGTTCTGCTTCTTGTCAAGGGGAGTAGCTGGAGGAACGGGACACAAGCCAGGGCAGGAGGCTGGGTCTAGTGTAGATTGTGCACCTACACAGCTCCAGCTAAGGAAGGCCACACGTGGATAAGAGTAGTGGTCAGAGAGGCTTTGAGGGAGGCCCCGTCTCACCCGTCCAGGCCCACAGGTCCTACTAGGCAGGCAGAAGGCAGATTATCTTCAGCCAAGTGGGAGCGATTCCTGACCTCCAAGAAGCAGCAGACCCCCATTATCAAGAAGGGGCCCTTAGGGGCGCCTGGGTGGTTCAGAGGGTTAAGCCTCTGCCTTTGGCTCAGGTCATGATCTTGGAGTCCATGGATCGAGTCCTGCATCAGGCTCTCTGCTTGGCAGGGAGCCTGCTTTCCCCTCTTTCTCTGCCTGCCTCTCTGCCTACTTGTGATCTCTCTGACACATAAATAAATAAAATCTTTAAAAAAAAAAAAAGAAGAAGGGGCCCTTAAGCCAATCCCAATCCGATTTTACAGATGAGGAAAGGTGAGGTCCGAGAGGAGAAAGAAAGAAAAAAGATACATTATCAGTGGGGCACCTGGGTGGCTCAGTGGGTTGGGCGACTGCCTTCGGCTCAGGTCATGATCCCAGAGACCCGGGATCGAGTCCCGGGGAGCCTGCTTCTCCCTCTCTCACTCCCCCTGCTTGTGTTCCCTCTCTGGCTGTGTTTCTCTCTGTCAAATAAATAAAATATTAAAAAAAAAAAGATACATTATCAGTGAATGATTTCATATATACAATTTCGTTTTTGACAGGGGAAAATGTTGGAGCTCTGATGCCATCCCGGGTCTGCCTAATTCAAAACGCCCAGATTTCCTAGTATGACCTGCGATTCTCGCCACACAGCTCGCCCAGAGGAGGGAAGATGTTAAAGTTGGAAGAGCACCCAGCCCAACCTCCTCACCTACAAAAGAGGAAACTGAGCCCCAGAGTTTGGCCCGCCTGCCCGCCCAAGCTCACTCTACCAACATGGTGACGTGAAGGATACTCACTAGCACCATACTGCCGTGCCCCTGTGCTGAGCCACTTATAATGTCCCCTGTGGCCTGCTAACCATGGCCCCCAAGATACGCAGGTCCTAATCCCTGGAATTTGCAAGTGTTACTTTAAATGTCAACAGAGATTTTGCAGGTGTGATTTAATTAGGGATCTTGGAGAGGGTGGGGCACCTGCCTGGCTCAGCTAGTGGAACGTGCGACTCTTAATCTCAGGATCTTAAGTTCAAGTCCCACATTAGGTGTAGAGCCTACTTAAATAAACAAACAAACAAACAAATGTACATCTGTTAGTTCATAAAATAAATAAAACAAATGAAGAGTCCGTGGATGATCGTGGATAGTTGGGTGAGGCTTAAATGTAATCCCAAGGGTCCTTACGGGAGACAGGAGAAGGGAGGCAAGGTGCCGCCTTTGAAGATGGAGGCTTTGAAGATGGAAGAAGGGGCCATAAGCTGAGGAGGGCAGCCCTAGAAGCTGGGGAAGGCCGGGAAGCAGATTATCCCAGAGAGCCTCGAGAGGCAGCACAGCCTTGCCCCCACCTTGATTTCAGCACAGTGAACCCGAATTCAGATTTCTGCCCTTCAGAGCTGTAGGAGGATGACAACGCGTTGTTTTCAGACAACGAGTTTGTGGCAACAGTCACAGTAGCCACAGGAAATTACTACAGTCCTGGCCCTGGCCCTTCCTACTTACCCACTATTTTACTACCCTACCCCAAACCGGTGTCCTGGAAACGGGGCTCATAGGTGGGGTCATACACGTAAGTGGGGTACAGTCTGCATACACCAAGTAGGAGGGAGCACATGCCACAGGGGAGAGGGGACCTACAACAGGTGAACAGTGGTTGGGACGTGGACTAGGGCAAGCCTAGGTCCAGCTTCTAAGTGCAGCCTCAGCTGCCTGAAGGGCCTTCATGAGAACGTACATTCTAAGCAGGATTCCTGATAACGGGGGATTAGAGATCTAGGCAGATCTCTCACATTGTCACTGCGTGGCTGAGGATTCATCTTTTTTGCTACAACTGCTTGGAGGTGGACATGTGGTCAGGGAACAAAAGCTTTCCTAAGTGCAGTCGAGCCAGAGATCTTGGCTGCTTTAATGAATTCTTCCAACCAATTGCACTAGCCCAAATCACCCATAAAAGTTAACAGATACGCTTAAGAAATAAAATTTGATCTCGATGTATTTTGGAGAGATGCCCAAATTTACAGAAAGCTCTTTATTAATTTGTTTTTTTCTCTTTTCTCTTCCCCAGGTTACCTGGGTTGTCACAGCTGGGGGTGTTGGGGGGTGATGGTCCTGGAGCCCAGTAGGTGGAGGCCAAGGTTGCTGCTAAACATCGTGCAATGGACAGAACACCTTTCACAACAAAACACCACCCAGCCTACGTGTCAGTGCTGCGGGTTTGAGAAACCCTGCCAGAACCCCAGCCGAGCTGGGTTCCCAGTCTGGCTCCCCACACCCACCGTCTCTGTGAGTTCACACACATGATCTAATAATGAAACCTCTCTCATCATGCTGTTGCAGGGATGAAAGGTGTTAATATGGAAAACAGATCTGTATCAGAGCAGGGGCTCACTGCTTGGCATATTCTATGCTATGTGCCAAGAAACACGTTGTGTACTTTTCATGGATAATTACTGGTCTTCACCACGCCCTTGCAGGACAGATGTTACTATGAACCCATTTTATGGATAAGGAAGTTGAGGCTCAGGATGGTTTAGTGATTGTCCAAGGATACAGAGCTAGTAAGCTCAGGAGCCAGGTTTTGAGTCATCTGGATTCAAGACACACACTCTGGGGCACCTGGGGGGCTCAGTTGGTTAAGCGACTGCCTTCAGCTCAGGTCATGATCCCAGAGACCCAGGATCGAGCCCCACATCAGGCTCCCTGCTTGGCAGAAAGCCTGCTTCTCTTTCTCTCACTCCCCCTGCTTGTGTTCCCTCTCTGGCTGTGTTTCTCTCTGTCAAATAAATAAATAAAATCTTAAAAAAAAAAGACACACACTCTTCCAGGGTTCTCAGACAGAGACATGCACAGCCCAGTGGTGCACATGGGCAGGGAATGAATATAGTAGAGTGTCCTAGGGTATTATTTTTGCTTGACTACTTGTGAAGGGATAAATTGACACATCCATCTGGTAAGTCATTTTCAAATTATTTTGGCCTTTATGCCGACATAGTTATGTTATGAGATGGGATGTAGAATCTGCATAAATTCCCAAGGTCAAGTGCATAGAGAAGGCCTCTTGGGGCACAGCCCAGCATGTTTACCAGACACTCTACCGTACTGGTTTCCAACAAATCGCCACAAACTTAAGTGACTTAACTTAAGTGGCTTAAAGTCACACACACTTATCCTCTTATAGCTCCAGGGGTCCAAAGTCTGGAATGGGCCCCACTGGACTAAAATCTAGGTGTCGACAGGGCTGTGTTCCCTCCAGAGGCTCCAGAGGAGGATCTATTTCTTGGCCTTTCCCAGCTGCTGGGGCCACGTGAGCTCCTTGGCTTAAGGCCACTGGCAATGTATTCACAGCAAAACTCTCCACCCTCTGCTCTGTCATCACGTCTCCTTCTCTGGCTCTTCTAGGGATCCTTGTGATGACACTGGACACACCCGCTAATCCAAGAGAATCTCCTCATTTGAAGATCCTTAACTTACTCCTATTTGCAAAGTCCCTTCTGCCTTATAAGGTAATGTATTCACGGGTCCAGGGATTGGGATATCTTTGGAGGACTGTTATTTTGTCCAACATGGCCCCTTGAGTATAAGTTTTTAGGAAACACTGAACCTAGATGTCTTAGACGTCTTCCAGGAAGGACTCCAAAGCAAGGACTCAGTTTCTCATGCAGCAGCACCCCTGCTGCCAGGATAGAGATTCCATCGTGAGAAGAGTGAAGTCGATTTTAGAGTAGATGCGGGTCTGGGTTCTAAGCTGGGGTACCTAACCCCTCCCAGTTCAGTGGAAGAAGAGCACTAAAGAGCCTTAGAAACGAGTTTTACATACCTCCCAACTTCTCTGGACTGGTCCGCAGGGGCTGCCCAAGCATAGTGCCACCCACTGGACAGCTCATACAAGAATTCCAAAGGCTGAAGTCCAAGATCAAGGTGTCGGCTGGTTGGTTTCTCCTGAGGTCCCTCTCCTTGGTGTATAGGTGGCTGTCTTCTCCCTGTGTCCCCACAGGATCTTTGC
Source organism: Spilogale gracilis (assembly GCA_004023965.1). Taxonomy (NCBI): domain Eukaryota; kingdom Metazoa; phylum Chordata; class Mammalia; order Carnivora; family Mephitidae; genus Spilogale; species Spilogale gracilis. The sequence goes on along the minus strand of PITA01003127.1, from coordinate 22,959 downwards.
ACATGTCAGACATCTCTTCATATAGGAACAGAAGTCATATTTTTTTTTAAGACAGAGACAGAGAGAGAGGGTGTGTGTGCACAAGTGAGGGAAGGGGGCAAGAGAGAATCTTAAGCAGGTTCCACACCCAGCGTGGAGCCCAATGTGGGGCTCCATCTCCCCACCCTGAGATCATTACTTGAGCCAAAAGCAAGAATCAGGACTGAGCCCTCCAGGTGTTCCATGCCACTCATACTGTATTAGAGCCCGTTTTGCAATAAATTATAACCTCATTTTTCCTTAGTTACCTCTTCAAAGACCCCAACTCCACGTACAGTCACATTCTGAGATACTGGGTGTTAGGACTTCAATATACAGCTTCTAGGGCAACGCAATTCAGCCAATAATGCCACAAACAATAAATTCCAACCCCAAGCTGCCCTCAGCCTCAGATGAAGGGAGAGATGTGCCCCTTTATCCTAGAAACCATTGGAATTTGAGAACCTGTGTGCATAGGGAATGGAGAGTCTCTCATTCTGAAGGAGAAAGGGAGGCTACAAGCATTACCTGCCAATCAAGTACGTGATCCCAACTAAGGCACATCCGCCGTCCTGTTTTGAAAACTGATCCTTAAAAGTCTCATTAGGTTGCCGAGTAAATGCACCAAGTTATAAGATTTTTTTGTTTTTGTTTTTGCTTCTGCAAAGGGCCACATCACACTCCAAAACCAGAGACTGAAAGAGATCTATTCATCCAACCCCAGTGAAAGCAGAGGTATCTTGGGAAGGTCCAGGACAAGGGGGTAAGGGGCTGGGGATGAAAATTGGCTTCAGCTCCATGCCTCTTTTCTGGGGAGAGAGGCATGCTTATAGGGAATGGGTGGATGATGACCTTGTAGGAGAGAAGGAAAGAGCTCTGGGTTCAGAAGTGGAAGCTGACGAAGCACATTTCTCTTCCATATTTTAGGGAACGGACCTTTAACATGTTTGCAGCCCCAACTCCCCATTTCAGGTGACCTATGGCATGGGTGACCTGTGGCAGAGGGAATAGCCATCCTTTGTCTCTCTGTCCTGTTCTGGACAGTTCAGGAGAAACCCGCTGCACGTGCTTCGGCACAGAAGACATTAGAGACATCGGTCGTGCTCTAGTCTGCTGTCCAGCTAATACATGTGGGTACAACCATTCTACTTGATATGCTGAAACACTCTGGTTTTGGTAGTGAATGGCCACAGCCTCCGGGGTCTTCAAGTCCCTCTGCCACTCAGCCCCTCCCTCAGGAACTCACCACCTTGTCATCATCAGCACTGCAGGACCGACAACTGACTCAACAGGGGTTCCGGGGTATCTGCTCTCCTGGGTGGTGATTGCCTTGGTTATGACCAAATACCAGAATGGGGGTGATATTAACAACAGACATTTACATCTCAAAGTCCTGGAGGCTCAAAGTCCAAGACCAAGGCATGGGCAGATTCAGTGTCTGAAGACAGTTGACAGCCCACTTCCTGGTTCATTGATGCCATCTTCACACCATGTCCTCACATTGCAGAAGGGATGAGGGAGCTCTGTAGGGTCTCTTTTATCAGGGCACTAATCTCATTCATGAGGGGTAACCCCCATGACCTCATGACTTCCCAAAGGCCCACCTCCCGATACCAGGTCGTTGGGATTAGAATCTCGACATATGATTGTGGGGTGGGTGACACAAACATTCAGTCCATACGAAAGATGGCTCTGTACTAGCAGTTAAATATTTTGAAGTTTTCTCCCTACATTTGTTCATATCAGCCCTATCCCTTCTACTTACATTTAAAAATTCATTTTACTGCCCTCACCACCTCCACGGGAAAGAAGAGCTATTCCATGCCACCCACACGCTACCCCCTTCAGATCACAGGGAAGTTACTGTCACATCATCACCTTGCCTTCGCACTTCTACAGAAAGGAACAACCCGCAGCTCCACATCCCTACGGTTCCACACAAAACCCGTGACAAAAGCCCATCCCAGGCCCACCAGGATCAGGGTCTCCATCGAGCCTCCTGGCCTCTCACAATAGTCAAATCCCGCAAAATCATCTTCTGCTGGGAAATCTTACATTGTAAAGCAATTCTTTGAAGCAACGTTGATACAGACACAATGGCTGAGCAACGCCTGGTGACTAAGAATGAATAATCACAGAACTCCCTGCCAGGCTTCAAAATATTGATTATTTTTTAGAAATTCAAATTATTTCACTGTACTTTATATTGGAATCCATCATTCTCTGAGTTTTTCCATTTAGACAATGAGAAATATCAGAGAGGTGAAGACGTGCAACAACTAGGGATGGAGAAGTCTGACTGAATTGAAATATATTCCGCAGCAAGTGCCATAAAGAGATGCAAATTAAGACGATGAGGTAACATTTCCATGGAACCAATCAGGACAATTCTTGTTTCAAGTGCGGGCCAGAGTTAGGTGAGGGAGGTAATTCAACATAGCTACTGAAAGTGTCCAGGGGTCCAATTTTTCCAGAAATCAGTTAGCAGAATGCCTCATGAACCTAAAAATTCTTCGTGACCAGGGACCCAGTGTTTTCAGACAGAGGATTCGATTCAAAACCCAAAATTTTGGACACCTGGGTGGCTCAGTTGGTCAAATGTCTGACTTCAGCTCAGGTCATGATCTCAGGGTCCCAGGATCAAGCCCCCCACTGGGCTCTGCATTTGGCAGGGAGTCTGTTCATCTCTCTCCCTCTGCTTCTCCCCCACTCTCTCTCTCATATAAATAAATAAAATCTTTAAAAAAAAATAATCTGCAACTCAGACATTTCATTATAAAGATATTCACTGAGGTGTTTGTTTTTTTTGTTTTTAAAGATTTTATTTATTTGACAGAGAGAAACACAGCCAGAGAGGGGACACAAGCAGGGAGAGTGAGAGAGGGAGAAGCAGGCCTCCCGCTGAGCAGGGAGCCCGATGTGGGACTCGATCCCGGGTCTCCGGGATCATGACCTGAGCCAAAGGCAGTCGCTCAACCAACTGAGCCACCCAGGCGCCCCCACTGAGGTGTTTTTAACAAAAACAAGTGTGAAGGGTGCCTGGGTGGCTCAGTGGGTTAAGCCTCTGCTTTTGGCTCAGGTCATGATCTCTAGGGTCCTGGGATCGAGGCCCACATCGGGCTCTCTGCTCAGCAGGGAGCCTGCTTCCTCCTCTCTCTCTGCCTGCCTCTCTGGCTATTTGTGACCTTTCTCTCTGTCAAATAAATAAATAAATAAATAAAATCTTTAAAAAAAATGTGAAGAAACCTAAATTATAAAGGAATCTCATTGATATGTCCATAGAACGGAAAAAGTAGCAGGTAAAAATGCTTACAAGTAATCTGTAATGCTCATGAGAGAACGGGAAGTAAGTTAGAAGGTAGGCATGAAATTATATAAGTGATAGGCACGTGCGTTTGTACAGCAGGTGTAGAAAAGACTAGAAGGAAATACACCAAAATGGCGACCGCAGCTGTCTGCGGTTGGTGATGTCAGAGGTGATGTTTATTTTCTTTTACGTCTTTTGATCTCTCACATTCTCTTAACTATACACTGTACAACTACTTTTATGTTAGCCAAGGCTATTCTTTTTTTAACAGGGTGTAAAATCCTTATCCTCTAGAGATGTGTACTGACATGTTTGCAGGTGAAATGCACCAGGTCTGACCCAGCAGGAGGCTGGAGTTGAAACAAGAGCGGTCATGCTTTAGGTAACTGATGAAATGAGGAGACAGAGACAGGAGGGCTCTCGCGATTGTCTCCACTTTTGGGTGTGTTTGGAATTCTTCACAGTAAAAGCTTGCTCAGAATGCTGCCAGAGAGCTTTACAAAGGAACAAAAAAATAAGGAAACAACAATAGTATCGAAAATAAGTATCAGTTAACTAAGCAATTAAGTCAAGTGCAATTGGACTTTGAGGCTTGGGTCTGCCCCTGGGGGTGGGGGACGCAGGGCCCCAGCGAGCCAGTCAGTTTCTAGAGCTCAGCGCCCTCTGGCCCTCTCCCCGTGCTCTGGCTCCATTCACCCGAGTCAACCCATATTACATTTCCTCAGACAAATAGCTTTAAAACAATTCGTCTAGAAAAATATGTTGTTTTTCAGCCCTAGGACTAGAGACATGCAAGACAATATGGATTTCAAATGCCACTCACTCTTTCTGGCTAGAGTTTCCTAATTTGGAAGAGACAAGATAGAGCAGGAGACATCCAGCCATTTGTGACAACAAAACAGAAATCGGCGAAAAGCTCAATGTTTTGATTGTGAGAACTGCCATCCAGAGGAAAATTCAGGAGCTATCAAAACAACAGTCAAGCCTGGCAGCCTGGAGGAACACGGCAACCGGAGGGAAAGGCCTAGATTGTGAGCTGGCGCCTGGGCCTCCGTGAGCTAGTCACTTCCCCTTCGCAGCTCACCCTTTCCCACCGAGGACGGATGTGACCTGCAGGGGCAGACGGAGGGAGGCCAGCCTCTTCTGGCCCGGAGTGCTCAAATTTGACTCTAGACCACATCCTTCCAGGACACCTTCTTTGACAAGCCCCCACCCTCCTGTCCCTGGATGACGTGCCCCCCCCAGCTACATTCCCACAGCCTCCCCTGCCCCCCCCAATCCCAGATGCATCTCTCTGGGCTTTACCTGCCTGTCTCCTCCAGATAGATGCACATCCAAGCAGGTAGTGTGATCACAGATACAGCTGCAGAACATTTTGGCACAGGGTAGAAGCTCAATAAATGTTTGAAGAATGAACACATTAATGAGCCAATAAATAAATAAATAAATAAATTCCACGGAGGTCGGCGAATGGGTTTCAGAGGATCTATGAACCCCCAGCAATGGCACGCAAACGTGCCATGCGTGCCTTTGAACACGCAGTCCTCGGGGGAGGGTCCCGAGTTTTCATTAGTGTATAAAATGATCATGACTCCGTCTCCGACTGGCTCCAGATTATTTTATATTCCTTGGGTGAGTATGTGGGCCTAGCTTTGAGGTGCCAGTGATTTTAAGAAGTCACCTTATCTTCTAAAGTGACTTTTTATTTTGTTTTGAGAAAACAAGCACAGCCAGGGACCTGGGAGAAATTGACCTTTTCCACCTCAGTAAGACTTAAGAAGGAAAGATCTTTGTAATATACCAACTCCAACAAAAATTACAAATGGCAACAAACTGCCACTCCTATTCCACATTTTTTCTCCTTGAACTGGTTACATGGTCACCTCCATTGAGAAGAAAATGTCTGAAGAACTGTCATGCATGAGTTGAGCAAATATTCTTTCTCTTGAATTCTATATTATAACTACTTGGGGTTTTTTTACCCTACTTCTAATAAATAAATAATTAGAAGAGATCCATTTCCATCCCCTGGAGCATTGTAAAATTGGAATGCAAAGACAAAGTGTTGAAAAGCAATTCTGGATTTGGTTTTTTTCCTTGGGAGATGTGAAGTAGCAACAAAAAAGGTAGATAAACCTAATGACTCCCGCCCAGAGCCATTACTGCCGTAAGGAAATGCTCGAAATGCAGGGGGTTCAACACACAAGAAAGAAACATTTGACAACTGGAAATTCAGAGAGAGGGTTCTGGCTCTCTAGAGCATGAAAGTATTCTTACAACGTGTGCAAAAACATGAATATACTTCAGGAAGTAATCTTGATTAACTGGATGCAGTAGCAAAAACTCCCCATTTGGAGATTGTTGGCAATTATTCTAAACATTGTCTTTGGTAGCTGTGCTTCTTAGCCAAAAACATTCCCACTAGTAAATATGATGCCGGCTGACCTACTTATGTTTATATTTATATATGTGTGTGTGAATTGATATATATACATAGGTTTTCTGCTTTTCAAACACTGTCTACCCTTCAGGATGATGTAAAGTCCTTTGGGGATTTGAGGTGATGATGCCGGGATCATAAATTCCTCCTCCATGCCAGGCAAATTTATACTGAATTACTCACATGCTTGCAGAAAGTGAGGATGTTGGTTTTCAGCCAAATCCAAGGGCCTAAAGTACTGGGACTTGGGGATTTAAAAAAAAATTCGAGGATTTGAGAGGTGCAGAGTCTCTGAGTTAGAAAGAACCTCAGAGGTGACCCTCCAATAATGCCACTAGGAGTCCAACCCGCCACCACACTCCTGATAGACAGGCAGTCACTCTCGGCTCAGTCACATCTGACAGACACTCATTATTCTATGAAACATCATGGTCTGCAGTCAGGGGCCTAATTGCCAAAGCTTAGTCCTCACATCAAGCTGAAAATTTACCCCTGATAATTGCATCCTCTGGCCTCAGTTCTGGTCCCAAAACAATAAAAACAAAAAATAAGACTAAGCCTTCTACCCTATAATATCCCGTCTTTCATATCCTCTCTGAGAATTTTGCAGGCTGAACTTCTCTCTAAATATTTTCTTCTTTCGGAGACTTTTACCATATGTAATTTATATCCATGCAATCCTGAAGGTCCTGTCTCTGGACACACTGTAGTTTTTCAACATCCATCTTTAAATATTATCTCCCCAAGCAAATTCAAGTCTACAGATCATGGTCTTTGTGTTGCTGGAGACATCAGTTGGAGCATTTAGCCATTGCTTCTATACCCCTGCTAAGAGCAGCAATATTTTGTATCGTTGGCAATCATCCATTCTTGAAAAAGGATCTTGATTGTTACACTCTACCAGTGATGTTCAAAGGCTGTTATGTGACCCAGTTCTGGCCAATGAAATGTAAGGGGACATCAACTCTAATGGAATAAGAGAGGGCCTAGAAGAAAGCTTCTCCCCACCTTATTCTTCCCGTTTTGAATGTTGGTGTGTGAAGATGTGATGGCTGGAACAGAAGCAGCCCGTCTTGTGATCAAGAGGAAACAACAGCTAAGAGAGGCAAAATAGAAAAATAGAAAGGACTTGAGACCTTGATGTGTTACTGAGTCACTAAATCAGACCTGGGACTCCTTGTTAAACCAAAAAACTACATACCTTAATTGTTTAAACCACCACTGGTCAAGCATTCTGTTATTTACAGCTAAAAGCACTCCTAACAACAGAAGAGGAATAATGGAGCTACCCCTCCCTTGACTTGACATTACATTTCTAGAAATGTGGACTTCACTTTTTTAAGGGCCATCTCACTACTTAGAATCTGCTGTGCATCTGGTCCAAAACAAACAAGCGAATAAACAAAATCCCAGTGACTGGAGATCACAATCTCAAATGCTTGCAGAGACCATGCAATTAACATAACTGGGTGAATCTCACTAGATGTGAGACAACAGGGAGCAAGGACATTGAAATTAAAACATTTTAAATACTATATTAGTGAGATAAAATATTAATGTATCTCTGAAGCAGATTCAGGAGGCAGTCCACCAGTTCATGACCCTTGCAAATCATTCTCAAGTTTAAAAGCTACATCTCCCCTTTCTTGCAAGAGTATCATTTCTTCTTAAATCCTCCAGTACAGTCTGTAGCATGGGTCCCTCACTTCAATCCCAAAAGACAGTCCTGAATTTTAATTCCATCACCCAACATCTTAATCAATTTGCTTAAGACAACCAAAGTACTAACATCAAAATCTATTGTCCCTCTTGAATCTAAGCCCCTTGTCTAAAGCAGCTGGATTCACAATCATTAACTTGAGAAGGCGTAAGAATAAGCATGTAAGGATTCTTTAACTATATACCCTTAGGGCTTCCAGGTTCCCTGGGCTATCACTGAGCTGTTTTATCCTTGGCAAAGACAAAATGAGAAACTGTGTCTGTCCACACCCTGAAGCTCTAAGCCCAGGTGCAAACATATGGTCTGATCGGGGGAGTTATTTATGGCAAAGCTCACTGAGACCCGCTCCTCTTGAGGTCATTTCTGCACTAGCAACATTTACCTTCAGCTTGCCAGGATAAAGCCCCCGGCAAGTGTGCAGAACTAAAAGTACCTGGTTGTCCCAGGAAATACGTATTTCTCTTCATGCTCATATTAAGGAAATGTGAATTGGTTCATATTGGACTGTCCACTTCTCAGAGTTCTACAGGATTCATCCCACTTTCTGGCGAGGCTTACCATCATATCCCCACATCGCCCTTCATCATTTCTCTAGTGACTAAAAAGCACATGTGCATTTGATAAAAATAAAAGCTACAAAACACAAAAACAATACCAAGAGCATTCCGGGAGTATTTATTATGAACCAATCACTGAGCTACTACTCTATGAAGTAGGTACTATTTCTGTCTCTTTTTTTAAAAATGAAGACACTGAGGGCAGGCTGGGGTCAGAAACAAACACACAAAAGACCCTGAGGGCCAGAGCCTTTGAGGACTGTCCCCAAGATCACCCAGCTGGTAAGTGAAAGCTTGAATTTAAACTCAGACAACCTAACTCAAAGGTTCAGTTTATTCACGATGCTGGAATGACATCTTTTCAAAGATGGACATAGCCTTGAGTCTACCCCTCAAAGATAACCACTGCTCACGTTTGGGCATGTTTCTTGTCGGTCTTTTCTTGAAGGTGATAACATTTTCAGAACTAGAAGAGGCCTCAGAGATGGTATCAGCCCAACCCTCATTTCTCAGGACAGCCTAAGGCCCAGAAAGGTGAAGGGCCTTTCTCCAGGTCACACTGCTACTTGGAAATGAAATTTAGGTCCTTGAACATTTTGTCCAAGGTTTTCTGGGGCCTTCGGACTCAAGTTGGTTGGTAGGGGCGGCATGGAGTACTGTTTTGAGAAGGATCTAGGGCCTGTGGGCTCAGAAGTGCTACAGCAGATTAGTGATGGCAGTAGTGAACACAGCAGCCTGGCCACGTGCACATCAGGAATTTGCCGCCTACCAAGAAGTAGAGCCCCCGGAAGAGAAGGAGAATGCCTGGGGAAGGCTTTCTAAATAAAGACCAGCTACGTTCTTTACCTACGCCAGGGATCTCAAGCCCCAGTATCTTCAGGGCCAAGTCTCTAACATGAATGAGTGAAGTGGGCAAGTGGCGAAATGAGCAAAGGAAGAGCGCCTGCCCTACGGGGGAGGGGGGAGGGGTGCGGGTCAAGAGGAAAGATGGAGCCGGTGTTCTCCAGCCTTCTGACCTTTTCCAGGGAAGCATGAAATTCAGATTTCTTAAAAACTATGACGTCTCCCAGCTTTAATGCTGGCAACTAATTCAAATTTGAATAATAAACAGGCAGTGCGGGACAAACAAGCACACCAGCTACTAACATTATTACAGCCTCTTGTTTTCACGATGGCCTTACCAGAAGCCATCACTCCGTATTACAAACCAAAGATTCTCTTTGTATTTCTCCTCTCCTCTCCTCTCACTCTCTCCCTTTCTGCCTCCCTCCCTATCCCCTTCATTCTCCCCGCTCCATCACTTCATCTAGAGAAGCATTTCCCACTTGGGGCTACCAAAAAGAACATGAACACTGCCCCCTCTGAATCCACCACAATGCAGCTATCAGGAGTGCAAGTGATTACCGGTGACTCCCGACGGCCACTTGGAAAGTTAGTCATGACTCTCAGGTTGATGCCTTTTGCTCTCGGATGACTTATGTAAGGAGGACTAGGTGGTTGCATCTGACATGCCTCATCGCAAAGGCTAAAGATAGGCCTCCCCACTCTCTCAGGAACTACCCGATGCCTCCAGAGCAGGGCTGAGTGGGCTCCAGCAACGTTCCGATGTGCGTGTCTGCCCTTCCATGAGCTTTCAGTTCTGCACTCACAGCCAGACTCTGAAGCTGCCAGGTTATAAGAGGGAGTTCCACCTCCTGCTGATGACCTATTACTCAGCAGTGCCATCCGGGCCTTTTGTATGGAACCCCCCAATTTCTATTAATCCCAAGGATGGCTAGTAATTATCTGCCCACTAGAAAAAAGAGGGGACTTGGCACACATCTATGAAATCAATTGGCATTTAGGGAACAAACACTGCATGGAAAGCCCTGAACCACAGTGCGGTAAGTTCATCTGGAAACTGCAGCAAGCTGGCATCAAAACCAATACCTTGATTCATTCATTCAACAAACTTTTACCAAGAAACAAATACAAAGGGCAAGATTAGCACGAGGTGCCAAAAAGAACACACATGAATCAGAAATCAACCTTACTAAAGGTGAGAAAATGGAAATATTAGTTTCAATAGTTGTGTTATAAACAGAATATTCCACAGTGATTTAAAATCATGTTTGAGGGATGCCTAAATGGCTCAGTGAGTTAAGCATCTGCCTTCAGCTCAGGTCATGATCGCAGGGTCCTGGGATTGGGCCCTACATCAGGCTCCCTGCTCAGCAGGGAACCTGCTCCTGCCTCTCCCTCTGCCTACCACCCCCCCCTCCTTGTACACACACTCTCTCTGTCAAATAAATAAGTAAATAAAGCATTTAAAAATATTATTAAAAATAATAATAAATAAAATAACATTTGAGAAGTCTATTTAATATTAAGGCAAAATTCCATGAATACATAATGAAGTTTGAAAAAAATAAAAGCAGGAAGTAAAATATAACTGGGTCAGAATCAGAGTGAACACACTCAGTAACCTCCCTCTTCTGCTCCTAAGACACAGAATTTTTTTTAAGATTTATTTATTTATTTAATACACAGAGAGAGAGAGATCACAAGTAGGCAGAGAGGAAGGCAGAGAGAGAGGAGGAAGCAGGCTCCCTGCCAAGCAGAGAGCCCAATGTGGGCCTCAATCCCAGGACCCTGAGATCATGACCTGAGCCGAAGGCAGGGGCTTTAACCCACTGAACCACCCAGGTGCCCCTAAGACACAGAATTTATGGATAAAGCTTAAGATGTTTTAAAATTTGCATAGTACTTAGAAATAGGAAAAGGGACTCACAGATCAAAAATAAAGAGGACTCTCTGAAAATAAATGAATCAAAAGGTGAGACTCAACAATTTCATGTAGGAATCAATGCCACATGGTTCATGGGCAATGGGTTCAATATGAGCCACGAAAGCAGAGGTCCCAACATCTACCTTCGGGTAAGAGGCAAAACCGTGCCCAGAATAATGCTGCTAGGAATTATGGCCAAAAAGGATGCCCCTGTCTGTGGCAAGGAGCCAAAATGAAGTAACTTACATTAGACTGAGACCCAAGCTGGTACCACAGGGTATACAGAGGGCAGAAGCAATCATAAAATCACGTTAAAAATTCACAAACAAAAATTAGAGGACATATGAGGACATCCAATGATGAGAATCTACAAAATGAAAGAATTCATAACTGAAGAAACAAAGACACTAAAGTAATCAGAGAAGAACTTTGCATTATTTTTTTTAATCCTCAAAGGGATAGAGGAAGGATTTACATTTGCAAAGTGGAAGAGTTTTTTTTATTAAAAAAGAAAAGCAAGAAGGTATAAAAAGAGGCCAGTTATTTATCTTGGAAATATGATGAACCACTGCTGAAATTAAAAGCTTCACAGATAGGCAAAATAAGAGACCAGATTCAAATAAAAAGAGCTAGTTAACTGGAGTATAGAACTGAGGAAATCTTCCCAAACACTGCACAGAGAGACAAAGAACTGAAAAAAAAAAAAGTTTAATTTAAGATACCTGGATGACTGATCAAGAAACTACATATGGAAAGAACAGAAAAAATGTTGGAAGAGAAAACATCCAAACCCAGAATAGCTGAGATTTTTCCAGAATTAAAGAAAACTCTGGATCTTCTGACTAAAAAAATACCCTCAGAGTTCAAGGTATAAAAACAAACAAACAAACAAACACCAAAAAACCCATATATACAGTATAATCCTGAACTGATAGCTAACTAAATAGAGCTTAGAAGGAAATAGACCCCATGTGTCCAACCGTGGTTACCCTGGTGACAGAACTTTGAGGGGAGAACTTTATTTTTTCTTTAAACATTAATATACTTTCAAAGCAGTCTACAATGAGACTTTATTTTTATAAACTGTGGAGAAGGAATATTCATTATTTCAAATACACATAAACACACTTTTTTTAAAAAGTTTGTCCTCAAGGAACTTACACTCTAGTAGCGGAAATGAGGTATGGATAGAAACATCATATAAAGCAAAGTCCTTGCAGTAACCGACATGGACAGATGTAGCTAGAATCTAAGCAAGCCTTGCCTTTTCCCCCACAGAGCCATTAGAAATGGAGGAGAAGGGGGCGCCTGGGGGGCTCAGTGGGTTAAAGCCTCTGCCTTCGGCTCAGGTCATGATCTCAGGGTCCTGGGATCACGTCCCACATTGGGCTCTCTGCTCAACAGGGAGCCTGCTTCCTCCTCTCTCTCTGCCTGCCTCTCTGCCTGCTTGTGATCTCTCTCTCTCTCTGTCAAATAAATAAATAAAATCTTAAAAAAAAAAAAGAGAGAAGGTGGAGGATGTGAGGACACTGAACAGAAATGTGAAGGTCTAGTGCATACGCCTGATTTATTAGGGGCTACTGCAGCAACAAGAATGTGTTCCATTTGGAGAGGATCAAAATGGCCAAACTAAGATAAGATTAGAACTTTATCTATATCATCAACCATTATTTTCACCTCTAACTTAATTATATTTCAAGACCACCCACTGATAGAAGGAAGCATTAACATCTGTATTGTAAATTAACACCACAAAAATCTGCCACTTAACACATTTCAATTATTATAAGGCTTTGTTTGTCCCCCGCCCCCATGGGTCAAGTAGACTAAGGAAAGGTAAAAATGATGGGGCGGCGGTGGGGGGGAGGGTGTTCAGTTTACCTGATAATCAAATTAACTACCATTCTTAACTACAGGGACCCTATCAACTATCATGTTACCAACTTGGAAGTGAAAACAAGCACACAAGTATGTTTTGGGCTTTACCAAATGAACATCATCTTAGGGGGAGATGGAAAGGCCTTTTCAGTTTGGGGAGATGGAGACTTTGTGGCCATAACACCATGGGCACACTCAACGGAGCAAGGTAGGGTTTTAGGCAACATCTCATGGCTGCTTCCTCAGAGCCAAACTGCATTCAGCATTCAGCTCCAAAAGAAACAGGTGGCAAAGGCACAAGCCAGCTAGATGTGCTACTAATGGAAGGAAGGGCTGTTCACATCTCAGACAATCTCTTTCCTTTTTTAACACACCCAAGTTTCTCAAAATACCACTCTTTAACCCACCTCCTCTCAACATCACCTGCTCATCCCACACATGGGGCCCAACACATACCCCAACATTATCTGCGTTCACTTCTTTGATTCCCGGCCATCAGGACCAACTCGGAAAGCCCCAACTATAATGAGGAATAACCAATTCCCTTCACCATCTTTGAGCCAATGTACATTTCCGTCCTCTCCCCTCTGCTCTTAAATCTCTCTCTAATCTTGATCTCTCTAAAAATGTCCTTTCTCATCTTCCTCTTGCCATTTCCCGATTCCCTTTTCCTTCTGTGGGGTCATGTTCTTATTCAATCCCCATTAGGCAGCTTCATTCTACAGAAGAGGAGGATGCTTCCACCCATACCCTCAAAACTCCCTTTCTAATACCCTTTTAAGGAAGGAGCACTGCTGGTCCAGTAGGTCAGAACCTGACATTCACAGTCGGCAGAGTCTCTGTATATCAAACAAGTGCTCAACTATGAGCCCACTCTCTGTTTCTGCTCCTTTGCCTCCAGTCCAATGGGTAAGTCAGCTAAACGCCTGAGCCACACACCTGCCAGCCCAGCCCTCCTAGCCTCAAGACACCTTCTCCAAGTCAGATTTCACCAGATTTCCTCACTAATTGTGCTGGCCCTACTCAATTCATAAATTTTACTTTCAACATGGTTACTATCTTTTTTGTGTTGCTTCTTTGGTCAACATTTCAAAAGGGAGGAGGGTCAGTGGTAATATTTAGATCCCCAAATCATACTCGAAACCCCTGTTAGAAACTATTGTTCTTCTTCATCCCTTCATCAGAGGGTTGGCCATTCCTTATGCAAAAGCCCTAGGCTCTGATTCACTGCAGCTCTTCATTGCTTAGAACCTCCTATAAAATGAGATTAATTCCTTGACCCTCTTGAAGATGGGATGACAACGTTAAAGGATAGGCTTAATTTGCTGGAATGTGAGATCACAGCTTGAGAACAAAAAAACTGAGATCTAGTTCCCTTGCCCACCGTGTGGCCTTGGCCAAGTCATTACTTGCCCTCTATGCCTCAGCACTTCATCTGAAAGTTGTAGGATGATCTAAGAGACTCCAAGACCTTTCCCAGTTCGAACAATTGGTGACAGGGCACAGCTGTTCCCTACTTTTTTCATCCAAGAAAGGAGCCCCCCCAAACCCGAGAAGTGGCTGGGGAAATGTTCAGCTACAAGTAGAAATTCTGCTAGGCTGCAAACCATTTAAAATGAATGTTTAATAAGATACTGCATAGGTTGTATACTTCGGCTGAATGTGCTACAGCCCAGGAGACCTGAAAGAATTAATACTGTTCCCAAAGGCTGGTGGGAATTGCTGAGGCAGAAGCAGAATCTGATTTGATGAATATAAAAGTGCTTTGAGAGCATCAGAAATAAAGTGCTCTGACAAATGTCTGCTGGCTCCATTAGGATGTCTCCTGCTATCTAAGGAACACACTCCAAGAAGGTCTCAGGGCTGGGGACTGAGGCACACAAGGCCATGCACCCCTCCTCCCCTTCCTACCCTACCCAAGTCCTTTCCTGGAAGATACAGTGCACCCATGGCTCCAATTTGTTCTCCTTCCTTACTTTGATTCTCTCTTCTGACCCTCTTCCATCGCTCCGCTTCTGCACGACCCTCAAATCAGGCCCTTGTAACATCTCACTCCAGTCTGGAAGTCTCTCTCTCTCCTCTTCCCCAAACCAACACTCTCAGAGGGTCCAAAGAAAGACATTACCTCTCATTCTAAGCCAAGAGATGTGGACACAACTTCTTTCATTACGACACTCTCCAACTTCATGCCAAAACTTATCCTGGGGAGGCAACCTCTTCATCTGCCCGTTAGCCCCAATGAGGGAACGTGTAATAAAATGCCAGGCCCTCCATGCTCAGGGTCTGGGGTCAGTCTTCTCTACTCACTCCTTAGAGGAACACTCTCCTGGGCACCTTCAGCCCAGGGCTTCTCAAACTCTCTACCCCACTTCCCCCAACTTCAGACAGTCTATGGAAACATGACATTTCTCTGCCTTTTTGTGCTTTACTTAAAAACTATGCATTCTATTCCATAACATTCCCACATTTAATCATCTTAAAAATAGTTTTAGTCACTAACCACAGAGGGAAAAACTGACATTTTCCCACAAATCAGGTAAAACTGATATTATAGAAACATGAGCCATAGTGTTGAAAGTGTCTCAGGCTCACTTTGGGGCACTATTTGGAAACCTCCAAGTGTTCCACCACCCCATTACCCATCTGCATATTCTAAGTTCTTCCTGGCACACCTAAGGTGCCTCTGAGTACCCCACTCTCAGAACCAAGGAAAAAAGCATTTCCATTCATTTCTGGGTTGGAGAGGCAAGACCTGGCTCTCACCAGGACCACAACCCTCTTTCAGATCAAAACAGATGATGCCAGGGGCTCCGAGAGACTTGTGATGGCTGTGGTATGATTGGCACACTCCCGGGTCCTGGCAGCCTGTCACCTCTCTGACTTACCTTGTCCGCCATGATCATAGATGAGCCCCCATGGATACCCAGGATGGGGATGAAAGTCTGTGAAGAGATAAAATCCAGCATCTGAGCCACCGCCTCCTGGTCGGTGTCGTCCCCAAAGACAAGGCCATGGATGCGCGCCCCAGACATAAGGTCGCACACATGCGTGATGAGGCTCTTGGGGTCTGTGCGGTTCATCAGTAGGGCTACCACGTTCACGTCCAGGGGTAGCCCTGCCGCCTGCTCGGGGCCCCACAGGTTTCGCAGTTCGCGCTCCGTCACGTCGTGGCTGTGACCCAGCAGCACCGCAATGTTCAGCGCCGGGGGACCCTTCTCCGCCGCCGCGCCCTGCGCCGGGCCGCGCCAGACCAGAATGGCCGGCAGCACCAGCAGGGTCCAATAACCCAGTCTGCCCATAGTCGCCACTTACGGTCCCTGTAAGGCGGAGAGCGAGAGTCAGGCCGCGGGGAGCAAGGGTTCTAGAGGGAAGGGTTTACTGACCCAGGCCTGGCTTGAGGAGCCTAGTATATGAGCCCATCCCCTGAGTGAGCTCACAGAGACCCTGACTCCATTCCCCATTTCCCATGCCATCCACTTTCTCTGACTCAACTCTATCCACAACTCCAATTTGAGCTAATTCTCCAACCCTGTCCCCAAGTTCATCTTTGCATCCAACCTCCTTCTCACGGGTCTCCAGCCTCTTCTCCATACCTAACTCTGCCTATATCTCCCACCACACTCCCATGTTAGCAGTGGACTACAGCCCCTGAGCATACCTGATCAGAGCATACCCTCCACCCACTCCTCTCCCACTTGCCTAGTGCAGACCAAGTCCTCCCCCCCCACAACCTCTCCCCCGGGGAGGAGCGAACTACAGACCAGCCCCCGCGTGCGGAGGGGGGGCTGAGACTCCGCAGCCGGGCTCCCGCGCTGGGCTGACCCCGCCCCCTGTGAACTCGCCGGGTGCAGCAGAGACCACGCTCCACAGGGCACCCGCTGCAGACCCAACTCCTCTCTTGCAGGGTACCGCCCCCCCACCCCCGTGCACGAGAATGAGGACATGCACTCGTGCGCCCCAGGGCCCGGGGTGCCTGGGGGGAAATTAGGGCTCGCTCCACCTCGCGTAGGGGCCCTAAAGCGATTTCCACTGAACAGAAGGCGGGCCCCAGGGCCCGCCCCCTACACGCTCGCCTGCACACACACGCTCACACACACACGCCCTCTCTCACGCGCGCCGCGTGCAATGCAGAACCCCGGAGAGGAAGGGAGGCATGTCTCCCCACTCCGTGGGCCGGCGCGTCGGAGCTGGCAGAGAACGTGCGTGGGGGGAAAGGTAGGCTCCTAAGCAGCTCTCCGACGGACGTGAACTGTATAGCCCTTCCCCACGCTTTCCATCCCAGATCCTGTTACCAAGCCTTAGGGGCGTGTGGGCAGTGGGTTGCACAACCTCACAGGCACGCGCGCGCGTTTCTGCGCACAGCCGCAGGCCGCCGTAGCGGTGCCCACAGCCATCCGGAGTCCGCACACGTCGTCAGTCAGTGCACACACAGGTATCGCGCCAGGTGCACAACTGCGCGTGCCTGCAAATACCAGCACAGTCGTGCACGCGTGCACAGGCGCGCGCCCCTCGAGCCTGGCGCTGCCGGAGCCAGGGGAAGTTGAGGAGAACTCGTTCTGGCCAAGGCACTCTTCGGGTGAGCCCCGCGGAGCACGGAGCCGCAGCGCCCCCTGGTGCTCCTCCCGCGCCTCGCTAACAGATGCTCCCTCTCCCGCTTCGTCTCCCTCTCTCTCTCCTGATCCTTCTCCCGCTCTCTCTCCGGTCAAGTCTTCCTCTTCCCGGCCGGCCGAGCTCCGGTCTCCCGCTGGGACGTACCTGTAGCCGGAGAAGGTCGAGGATGCAGTGGGGCGCGCTGCGCGCACGAGCATCTCGGCCGCCTCAGCAGCCACCGGGTTTAGCGGGTTCCCGCATGCTGCGGCCCCCGCGCGCTCCCCTGGCTGTCCCGCGCTGTCCGCATCGCCCCCACGGGGGGCGGCTATCCCAGCCGGAGGCTCTGCAGCAGGGCTCTACCGGGGTGGAAAAGAGACAGAAAGGCAGCGTCAGCCCACCCGCAGGAGAAGGGGGACTGGGGCGCAGGCTGCAGTCCGCAATGCTAACAGCCCCCTGTTCATACAGGGGGTTAGACCGGAGAGGGGGAGCTGAAGCTTGGTGCCCAAGAAGCCCTGTGCGGATCCTCAGATCCCGTAGCCGATATGGAGAGCTCCGTTCCGGGGCGCACAGGAGAACCGGAGCCCCAGGTTGGCCACGCACAAGAAGCTAACTAGGCATCCCCACCCTCACCCCCTACCACCTCCCCGGCGCCGGCTGCTGGGAGTTGTTCGGCCAGGAGCTGCTAAGCGAGGGGGTAGGGACAGAAAGAGGAGGGAATGGAGTGGGGGGGGCGGCTGGCTGAGTTTGCGATGAGCCGGCAGGAGAGGGGGAGGGAAGGACTCGGGCTCCCGCGGTCCCGGATCCCCGAGGGAGGTGCGATCATTTCCACGCAACGACCCCCTTGCGGTCCTGCTGCCCCCTCTATTCAGGCCTCCCACCGTCTTTTCCCCAGAGGGGCCGCCCAGGCCCCGCGTCCCGCGCTAGCACTCACCGCAGCCTCTCTCCACATAGTTCTCAGCAGTGGCCGCTCCTGGTCATCTCCAGGGCTGATGGCTGCGGCCGCGACTCTTAGCGCTCACCCAGCCCCATGCTCCGGCCAACCGCACGGCGCCTCCCTCCAAAAGCCAGAGCTCGGCTTGCTGCCCCACTCTGGACAGCAGCTGCCCGGTCCTCTGAGCGCGCCCGAGAGCCCTCTCCACAGCCCGGGCTCGGGGCTGGTGGTGTGTGTGAGGGCGAGTGTGCGTGTGAGTGAGTGTGGGAACGCGCGCGCGCGTGTGGCCGGGGATCCCCGCGGTCCCCGCCGGAGAGAGGCGCGGGCGGGGGATGGCAGCTCCCTCTGGGCCCTTCGCTGCGGGGCCAGCTCGCTGCCAGGCGTTCAGCTCCCCATTTCCCGACGGGAGTCCGGAGAGCCCCTAGCCACCCTGGTTCAGAGCACTGGCAAAACCGGGCTTCTGGGGCGTGCTTCTGCTGCGGTCGCCTCGGAAGAAGAGGAGGAGGAAGGCAGGGGCGCCCCCACGCCAACTTAGGGACTTGTTCTCAGTCGACTAGACGCAGCAGCCCCCGCGACAGCCAGAGAGGCTTGGAGCTCCAGTGGGTGAAAGCATCTCCCTCCCGAAGCCGCCCTCCCCGGAGGCGGGCCGAGGTAGACCCCGCAGTCCCTCGGCGGCAGCGCGGAGCAAGGCCACCCGTTCCCGGAGCGCACGGCGGCAATAGGGCCAGGATAGGCGGCTGCTTGGCGAAGGGGGTGCCTGCGGCGGTGTGCCGCTGTCCGTGGTGCTGAAGCCACACTCTCCGCCCGCTCCTGAGCGTCTGGTGCGGCTGAAGAATCAATTATTCAGATCTCTGCTACCGGTTCCTCCTCCCCCAGTGCCTCGCGTTGGGTACAGCAATCCCCCTCCACGCACAGGCGCGCCGACACACACACACACACACACACACACACACACACACACACACACACCACAAAATCTGCTCTAGTGCTTCTCCCCGTGCATTGCCACCCCCCTCCCAGAAGGGAACCCACTCTTCTTGTCTCGGGGAACCAGAATCCTAAAAGTAAAGACATCTCTACATCCCCCACTTGCTTCCTTCTTGTTTTCTAAGTTATATCAAACAAAAGTCGCCCTGAGGCTGCCACCTCTAAGCTACCAGCAGGAGTCAGCTAGAGAGCATGGGATTGCCTGGGTGTGTGAGGCCAGGCTGACTTGAATTCTGGCAACTGAGCAAGAAAAACATCATCAAGTGAGGACCTCTGCCCTTTTTACACTCAGCTGTATCTCTCCTCCCAACTCCCTGGTCCCTGCTTTCCTTACCTCAGGCCCTGGGAAGAAGGAGGCCTTAAATTACATGAGGTTTTTGCAATCACTGTTCTTTCTAACCCTGCATCCTCCAAACTCATCAGCTTGGTATCACCTTTGGGCTTGCTCTATATTTATCTTCCCTTATCAACTGCTAATATGAAAAGTGAAGAGAGTTAGAGTATCTATTTCTCAGGGTTATTTCAGAAAGAAAATAGGATAGCCTTGGTAAAGGAGCCAACAAAATCCAGCATATAGTAGGTGCTCAATCAACACGAGGGCGTTACAACGTGACCTAGAGGAAAGGGCCTCTTTCTAGGAATGCTGAATACTGACTACTGAAATGGAGACAGGAAAGGACACAGTTTAGAGAACTATAGGTTCATTATCAAGCTTGCTGTTACATGTTAAGTTCTCTGGATTATTCAAAAGACAGAGAGAAAAGAAGAAATTCTGGAAGGCAAGTGAAAATGGTGGGTTGTGTGAAATACAGCAAAGAATAGAGAAGCATTCCATTTCTTGAGGCTGTAACTGGCTTGAGCTGGATTGAGCGAAGACAATCATTTCCCAGATTTTGACACAGGTACAGGGGCCTAGTTTGGAGACTTACAGGGAAATTAGGCTTTTTTGTTTAAATGATGTATAAATTATATGATAGAACATATATCTCTTAAGAATTCAGTTCAAGTTTTGGGCACCTGGGTGGCTCAGTGGGTTAAAGCCTCTGCCTTCAGCTCAGGTCATTGATCTCAGGGTCCTGGGATCGAGGCCCATGCATCAGGCTCTCTGCTCAGCAGGGAGCCTGCTTCCTCCTGTCTCTCTGCCTGTCTCTCTGCCTACTTGTGATCTCTCTCTCTGTCAAACAAATAAATAAAATCTTTTTTAAAAAAGAATTCAGTTCAAGTTTTGAAATTATAAGCATCTGTGTAGACCCGCACCCAAAAAAATGTATAAGATATTGTTATCATCCTCAGAAAATATCCCGTGTCCCTCTGTGGTTAATCCCACATTCCCCTAGTAGAAACTATAATTTTTTTCTAACACAATATATCAGTTTGGTTTATCTTCAAACTTCATATGAATGGATCCTACGTTTTACTTTTTTTGGTGACTGGCTTTTTTCATTTAACCTAGTTCATTGATGTTGCTGCATGTAACAGCAGCTTTTCCTTTGTTGTTGCTCAGTACCTTCCCATTGTATGAATAAACCACACTTTGTGTATATAGTCTCCTACTGATGGGTATGTGGATTGTATCCATGGAGTTTTTAAATTTTTTTATTTGTTTATAAAGATTTTATTTATTTATTTGACACAGAGAGAGATCACAAACAGGCAGAGAGGCAGGCAGATAAAGAGGGGGAAGCAGGCTCCCTGCTGAGCAGAGAGCCCAATGTGGGACTTGATCCCAAGTCCCTGAGATCATGACATAAGCTGAAGGCAGAGGTTTAACCCTCTGAGCCGCCCAGGCGCCCCATATGGACTTTTATTTAAATACAGGTGGTTGCACCCACTCTAGGTCTTCTCCATCAAAATCTTCAGTGGTGAAGCCAACCATGTGTATTTGTTTTAATCCATAGATGATTCTGATGACACCCTGCTTAATAACCCACCATATTTCCTTACTTGTATATCAACACAGACTCCAAAATAGTCTTTGATAAAAACTATTGGCATGGAGAGTTTCAAGTCATTCATGACCAGATCATAGAAAGGAAGATCAAATAGGTGTGGTCTCTTTTGAATAGAGAAAGAAGACAGTCCTCCATTTGAAGGAACCCTCTCTCTCTGCAGACACAGGCAGCTGAAGATGCTGCAGGCTGGACATCTCCCTGGTGTGGAGAGCCATTTAGGGTCAAAGACCTTGAATTCCACCATACAGGTAGAGACTGTAACAGTTTATATGTGACCATGACAATTTACCCCGTGTTGTGCTGCAAAAACTAAACCAACTACAGAGCTTAGGAAACTGAGCAGGATTTTGCTACTCAAGACTTTCAGACGGAAAATCTTCATAGCAGCTACGCTGACAAAGATTATGTGAAAAAAAAAAAAACAAAAAGAGCCCCTAGTCACACTGTGCAGTCAATTTTGTCAATTGGTTTTATTGCCAGTCACATCATTAAAGTGACTGAAATTACCTAGTCTAGTCTTAAGGAACAAATTGTTTCCACTGTTTTCAATCCAATTGATTTATCTTCAAATGCTTCACTAAAGAAATGACCCCTATGGTTACCACTTGCTTTGAGCCACATGAACACTGTGGTTAAAAACCAACCACCATATCATGTCTACAGCAGAGAGATAAAATGAGCCAATCATTGATTGTGCTTCTCTTAATATCTCTATTCTCAAAGGACACAAACAAAGAATGGCAGCATTTTGGCTGAAAGACCTTTAGAGATGATCCTGTATTGTGGCTTGTGTTTTCATATAATATTGGGGAACTCTGCCTCCCTGAGTCACTTTAAAGTGAATTCTTACATTAGAAGAAGTCCTGTAGGTTAATGTGTTTATTAATCCAGCAATATCCCAGAAGAAATTGATCATGGAAACCTATTTTATTCCACAGAACAGCTGCTGCCATCCCATGGAACCAATGTTTCTCTGAATGCTTTTTGATAATTTCAGACCTAGCCCAAAGCCTTTATTTTGCATATGGGGAAAGTAAGACTAATTAACTTTAGTGCTGTGAGACAAGAGGCCAAAGGCAAAATTTGGACCAGGACCCCAAGTTTTTGTTTTACGTGTCTGCTGTGTAAAATCAAGTATGTGTATGTTTGCATACTACAAGGTTATTGGGATTCCAAAGCAGCATAATACAATCCGGAGAGAGAAAGAGTAAAAAAAGTAATTTAAGGTGGCCAAAAACCTGAAACACCAGCCTAGCCACCACTGTAGTCCTTGTTTTGTCCTTGTGATCTTCCTTCACCAACCCTCCAAATTCTAGCCTGTGGGTTCCACCTCACATGCTACCCATGGTCCCTTCTTGATGTTCTCTTTTACATGGTAGCGGTTACATGAGTATCATGTGTACATGTACATAGGATCGGTGAATACTGCTCACTCACCTATCCTGTGCCAAGGCAGACATCATGAATCAATTTGTGAATTATTTCTTCCAGAGTTTAGACAGAACATCATAAGTTTGCTTAGGTGTTCTGGGTAGCCCCATCTAGTGATTAGAGTTGGCTCCACTCTGGCATTCCTGACAGCAAGCTCTCACATATATCTGAGTTTAGCATAACCTGACTCTGCTTACCTATATCTCCTTTACTTTCTCTCAGATCCTAACTTCCCTGTTACCAGGTGACCTTAAAGACTTCCTCCTTTTTAGACTTGTTTATCCATTTGTAGAAACAAAGGTTTACACTAGCTGTGATGACCTCAGAGCTGCCTTCCATGTTTGACATTCAATGATTCTGTAACTTTTTTTTGAAGGTCTT
>PITA01003126.1:18989-145379 GCA_004023965.1 Spilogale gracilis | reverse complement strand
TTTTTTTTAAAGATTTTTTTTATTTATTTCACAGAGAGAAACACAGCTGGAGAGGGAACACAAGCAGGGGGAGTGAGAGAGGGAGAAGCAGGCTTCCCGCCGAGCAGGAAGCCCGATGTGGGACTCGATCCCGGGTCTCCAGGATCATGACCTGAGCCGAAGGCAGTTGCTTAACCAACTGAGCCACCCAGGCGTCCCTAAATGCTGTCTTTTGAGGCATAAGCATTTCCAGAATGAAAGGCACATTATTTTTATCTAGTGATTAAATTGTATTCATGTTTTCTTTTCCAGGTTTGCTAGTCATTTCAAAGACCCATTCAATCCAGCACCAAAAGTTGAAAGACATGTGAAGTATTTTTGCACCAAAAATAAAAAAGCAGACACATGGTTATTGCCCTTTAGGACCTCACAGATTAAAACCTGAAAGTCACTTACAATAAAAAGACAACATGGAAAATGCTGTGAAAAGAGTAGCAGTTGGATCTAACTGAATCACGCTGGTGCAGGAACATCAGGGAGGCAGCATGTGAAGGTCATCTTGAACAATGATAATGAAGATATTTCCGGATGGAGGATATGGAATGAACAAAGTATTCTTACATGGAATGGGGGGTAGTTAGTTTTGGACAGGAGGAGACATTCAGAGGGGACAAATGGAAAGAGTTATAGCACATCTCTTTTCAATTATTTGATGTTGGATTGAACTTTTCTCAATAATAATAAGATAAGAAATCTATCAGGAGATAAATTTAGCTCTTTCTTTCTGTAAAACCTTCCAAAAAACAGACAATTTTCGAAGGCAGTAAGTTTCCCTTCCATAAAGTACGTCAGATGTTGAATGACAGTGTGGAGATGTTGTGGAAGGTTTCAACTTCGGCAGTCTACGTTCCTATGAAATGAGTGAGACATTTCAAAAGGGAGAGCTAGCCTCTGAAAGTAATCTTTGGGGCAGTGTACTCATTGTAACTCAGAGCTGCCTTTTGCCAGAGAATTTTCCATGAATTTTACAAAAAATATGTAAATATCTTTTCATGAACTTCTTGTCGGATATGTAGATACCTTGTCTTTGGTCCAAATGATGAAATGTATGTTTACCCTTAGGTCCCTCTTTTCTCCTGTGCTTTAGTAAAATATCTCTGGATTATAGAAGTTGGTCAATCATTTCAGCTGCTCAGTGGTTTGGACAAAATAAGCCTTTGAGTAAAAATTAAGACAGTTAGTAACTACTATCCCATGGGAAGAAAAAACTGTGTGTGTGGTTAATGATTGAAACAGAGATAAATGAACACTGCAGAAAATACTGGAAAATAAAAATAAAATGCACTCAAATTTTCTAAGCCACAGTTATCAGTTACATTTTTCCTAGGATATACATTTTAATTTGGAATCACCTACTTTCTCTATTGTTTATATATTTTAAATTTTATATTATATAATGAACAACTTCTTTATAATTAAACACTATTGAAACTTCTTAAAGCTATACAATAGCTTATCTTATATTTGGATTGTAATTAATTTAATCAATCCCCATTGTTTTTTATTACATTATTTTATTTTTTTCATTGTTCCAAGATTCATTGTTTATGCCCACACATTATTAAGTTCAACCATTTAAAAATATTTTTGTATTTTATTTTACTTAAAAATGTAGAAACAATAAAGGAGTGTATTTTTATTTTTAAAATGCTAAGATAACTAGAAAATAAACTCCATTATCTTTTCTAGAAGTAACAATTGTTAAAAATTGAGTGACCACATACCTGCTGATCTGGTATAGTTGTTAATGTAGTAGAAATATTTTCAATTCATAGAAATGTCCCAGCTGGAATGGCAAATGATGTAAGCACCCTAATTAAGAGTTCATAATGTAAATGTATATTTCTTTTACGTATTTGCATCTATATAGTGTCTACATATGCAAATTTTATGATACAGTTATTGTATATATTTTAACAACTTAGTTAATGATGAGATAATAATGATTTAGATAAAAATGATAGTATTTCTCAGGCACCTGGGTGGCTCAGTGGGTTAAAGCCTCTGCCTTCAGCTCAGGTCATGATCTCAGGGTCCTGGGGTCCAGGCCCCTGTTGGGCTCTCTGCCTACTTGTGATTTCTCTCTATCAAATAAATAAATAAAATCTTTTTAAAAAATGATAGTATTTCTCAAATAACTTTCCATAACAGAATATATGGCTCAAACTCATTTCTTGTAACTTTTGTGGTGTTCTCAAATATAAATGAACAAAGTTTTATTAATTCAGATGAACAATTTCCAAATTATGAAGTCAAAGTATGATTTTTAAAAGGTAATATAATGACTTCTATGAATGCGAAATGAAAACTTGTTAGAGTTTTTTAAACTTATCAATCAATGAGAAAACTCACTAAGATGTTAGCACTGATCATAGAATTTAACACATACATAAATACACACATATACACAAATATACTAAAATGAATTTATACATACATTCAAAATCAGTCAATACTTACAACTCCAATGGATACAATTCATTTGTATTTAAAGGCAAATACACTATTAACATAACTCTCAGTTTTCTACAATTCACTGTTTGCTTTTTTCACATAAAATGATGGCAGAAATAACAACTCAGAGGTTGTGCTAGAGAACCCTCAATGGAATTTTATTGTATCCAGTATATTTGTCATTGTTAAGAATGCTACAAGGGATATTTTTAATATATAATATTTTCTTATGTGAAAAAACATGAGATACTTACCTGGAACCACTGAGTCAAAGTGTCAAATCCCTCCCTTTCCCTCTCTCTGCCTTTATTTCCTTTCCTTCTCCTCTCTTCCTTCCCCTTCCCTGCCCTCCAGTTTCTTAGTCTCCCCTCTTCTTTCTTTGTAATTTCTTAGTTGTCTTTTAAGAATATTTCTTTATAATCTCTTTTATCTATATCATCTGTCTATCTATCATCTATTATCTACCTATCATCATCTATCTATCATCTATCTTTATAATCTGTTTTATCTATATCATCTATCTATCATCTATTACCTACCTATCATCCATCTACCTATATCTATCTATAATCTATCATCTTTCATATATCTATATCTATCATCCATATCTATCATCTATCACCTAACATCTATCTATCATCTATCTATCTATCACCTCTCTCTCTCTCTCTCTCTCTCTCTATATATATATATATATATATATATATATAATCTATCTATCTATCATCTATCTCTCTATTATTTATCTATATGTCTAACTAATCTATCCTCTATCATCCTCTATCTATCATCTCTCTACCTATCATCTATCACCTAGCTGTAATATTTTGTCATTTGGACAATTTGTGAGAGTACAACTTGGTGTCATTAAATTCATTCACAGTATTGTACAGCCATTACCATTATCTGTTCCCCAATTTTTTTTTTTTTATTGCCCTTTATAGAATTATACCTAATCAACAACAACTCCTCATTCCTCCCTTGAGAAGTCTTGGAACAAACAACTTATTTCAAGATATGTCTCCAAAGGCAAAGGAATCAAAAGCAGAATTGAACTTTTGGGACTTCATCAAAATAAAAATCATATGCACAGCATAGGAAACAGTCAACAAAACAAAGAGGCAGCCCACGAAATGGGAGAGGATATTTGCAAATGACACTACAGACAAAGGGCTGATATCCAAGATCTATAAAGAACTTCTCAAACTCAATACCCAAAAAGAAGATGAGTACATCAAAAATGGGCAGGAGACATGAAGAGGAACTTCTCCATAGAAGATATACAAATGGCTAACAGACATTTGAAAAAATGTTTATCATCACTAGCTATCAGGGAAACTCAAATCAAAACCACACTGAGATACCACCTTACACCAGTCAGAATGGCCAAAATTAACAAGACAGGAAACAACAAGTGTTGGAGAGGCTGCGGAGAAAGGGGAACCCTCTTACACTGTTGGTGGGAATGTAAACTGGTGCAGCTGCTTTGGAAAACAGTGTGGAGATTCCTTAGAAAATTAAAAATAGAGCTTCCCTATGACCCTGCAATTGCACTGCTGGGTATTTACCCCAAAGATATAGATGTAGTGAAAATAAGTGCCATATGTACACCAATGTTCATTGCAGCAATGGCCACAATTGCCAAACTGTGGAAAGAGCCATGGTGTTCTTCAACAGATGAATGAGTTAAGAAGATATGGTCCATATAGACAATAGAATATTACTCCTCCATCAGAAAGTATAGCTCCTTCCTGGGCTACGAGGTTTGGGGTTTCTCCCCTGGTCCAGCCAGGGGAAAAAGGTGGGGTTGAGCCGGATGATGAGTGTCCACGGCCAAAAACACACCTGAGCCGGGCGGTCTGTCGAAGCAGGATCTCTTGCTGTTTCTGCCTGCTCTCCTGCCCTCTCCTCTAAGGCTCTCTTGCTGCTTCCTAGCAGGCCCTTTGCCTTTATCTCTCTGTCTCTCTCTGCAGGCTCTCTTGCTGCTTCCTCGCAGGCTCTCTGCCTTTGTCTCTCAGTCTCTCTCTGCAGGCTCTCTTGCTGCTTCTGCCTTCAGTCTCTCTCAAGCTGCCTCCTCGCAGGCCCTCTGCCTTTGTCTCTTCACTGTGCTCTTCCTTCTTTCTCTCTCAGTCTTCCTCTCTCTATCTCATGGCTTTGTCTCTCTTGACTGTCAAGGGTCCCAGTCTTTTATTACTCCCAAGTGAGGAAGTTGGGTGGTGCAGTTAAATCTTTAACTGCTTTTGCACCCACCCTAGAGACAGGATTAGTATTGTTACTGCAGGGTACAGAGTAATTGCTTAAACTCACAGAAGTTGAGACCATTGAGGCAGAGGGATCAAGAAATACAGATAAGGGATACAGAGATATGATTACTGGGAGGAGGATTAAATGGAACTATATGTCTTGAATAAGCACACCAAGGAAATATTGCCCTGACCCACAGGGTAAGTGGCTTTTCAGATTCTAGGTAGGGAAAGCCCCTCTGGGCTTTCATTCACATTCACAGGTACCTCCCCCAGAATTTCTGGTGGCTTGGGCATGGAGGGAAGGGCGGATCATTCGACGTCCCTGACAAGAAAGGATGAATACCCAACTTTTTTAGCAACATGGACAGGATTGGAAGAGATTATGCTGAGTGAAATAAGCCAAGTAGAGAAAGTCAAGAATCACATGGTCTCACTTACTTGTGGTGCATAAGGAGTCATATAGAGGCAGTAGGAGAAGGAAAGGAAATGGGAAGTAGGGTAATTCTAGGAGGGAAATGAAACATGAGAGACTTTGGACTCAGAAACAAACAGGGTCTTGGAGAGGTAGGGGTAGGGGAATGGGAGAGCCTGTTGGCGGGTACTGAGGGCACATGTTGCAAGGAGCACTAGGTGTGTGGCATAAACAATGAATCTTGGAACACTGAAAATAAATTAATTAATTTTTAAAAAGATAGATATAAATGTATAGTATAGATAAATATATCTTGCATAAATAAATACATATTAGATAAATAGGTACATGCATATATACATATAAATATATATGTGTATTCATGTGGTGAATAATATGGTAGAATTTTTAAACAAATTGATTTGCAAATAAAGTTCCTATGTGCCTATTTTATAATTTTATTTCCCAAACCTAGAGGTATAGTGGTTCTAGTGGAGGCGAGCTACTCTTTTCAATTTTCTTTCTTTGATGCTGCTTGTGTGTCTCAGTTGGTTAAGGGTCAAACTTGGACCGAGGTCATGATCCCAAGGTTCTGGAATTGAGTCCCACATCAGACCACTTTCTCAGTGGGGAGTCTGCTTCTCCCTCTGCCTTTTGTTTCCCCTGCTTATGTACTCTCTCTGACAAATAAATAAATTAAAATGTTTAAAAAATTAATATGTAATTTTCTTCCTTCAAATGCTTAATGAAAAAACATTTCAGATGTGATTATTTTTTATTTATATATTTTGGTAGTGTTAACAAAAATTCATGTATAGATTCATATCAATATGGACATTACCAACAAAGTAAAGAATAAAGAGTAAAATTGGAGAACATGTTTGAGCCATCCCAAGACCAAGTATACCACTGCTGTAATTAAGAATGTGCATTACTAGTGTCCTGTAAAGTAATATTGCATCAGGAATAGATTCCCCACAGCCTGTATAGATGCTCTCCAGCCTGTGCCCAGAGAAGCCTAAGGCAGACCGTTCACCTTTCCAATATCAGTAGAAAGTAAAAAGCTTGTGAGGAGGTGGATCCCAGTTATACAACTCTCTCAATTAAAAAAAAAAAAATCAGAACCAAAACTTCCATGTTATCCACTAAAAGTTTATTCTAAGGTATTTCACTAGTTTTACCTAGAGACAAAGCTGAGGTTAATGATAAATAGTCAGCTGAGGAAATATTAAAGCCAAGTTGAAAAAAAAAAAAAAAGAGTGGACAAGAATAAAGAGAAATTCAACAAAAACTAGGACAAAATTAAGCACAATTCTTGGGAACTTCCTTTTAGAGTATGTTTGTATACAAACACAAAAAGGACTGTCCAGGCACAAAAGTTATTTTCCAAATGTTAATAACATGAAACAAACTAAAACAGAAACAATAATTACTATTGAGGGACTAATTCGTATTCTAGAAGACATACTTAGGAAAAAAAAAAAAAATCTCACAATGGAGGCAAACCCCCACAGATATAGGGAAAAAAATAGAGAATAGATGGTAAGATGGGAAATTGAATAGCTGATGCTCAGACATAATGTGACAAAACAGGAGTTCTAAAAGAAAAATCACAAATGGCCTACATTATTAAAGAACCTTTTGTGACTTCTCTTTTCATTTTGAAGGAGGGCATCCAGTCCCAGGGAAGATTCATAGGCAGAAAGTTTCATCTGAAATTTTTGAATACCTAGGATAGATATTCAA
Organism: Spilogale gracilis; assembly: GCA_004023965.1. Lineage (NCBI taxonomy): Eukaryota > Metazoa > Chordata > Mammalia > Carnivora > Mephitidae > Spilogale > Spilogale gracilis. The sequence continues at coordinate 138,482 of PITA01003126.1, read as the reverse complement.
ATTTAGAAACTTCCAAATAGAATTACAACTTACTTAAGCCATAAATTCATAAAGAAAAATATCACTCTAGAATTCCATAATTATACTTCCACAAAATAGAACATACATAAACTTTATCTAAATGGTAAAAACTCTTATCCATCTAGTCTAACTAAATAAAAAGTCAAATAAACTTAGAGAGCAATCTCAAGATAAACAAATAAAAGGAATGGAGGAAAAAGAAGTATTTATGTATACACTCATAATGTGTAGATTTTCTAAAAGTGGCAACTGATATTATGATAGGGAATTTATAATAGTTTACCAATTATTGTTGAAACAAAGCATATACTTATAAAAGGGACAATTTAACAATGGTCTAAATATACCAAAAAAAAAAAAAAAAGGAAAAGTAGGAAATACACATTTGGAGAAATTCTTATTTGTTGGTGAAAAAAAATGTGTAACCCAATAAGTTGTTTGATAGAAAGCATAAATATTATTTAATGAAGATGTATTACTAAAGAAATAACAATTTATATATAGCAGTTAAAGAGAAGATGGTAGATGCTAGCTAAATAGAAAATCATGGTAGAGCTGCCAAACTTGAGATGAGCAAGGTGACAGAGAAGCAGGAGACCTAGATTTCATCAGGTCCCAGGAGTTCAGCTGGATGTTTACCAAACCAGTCGGAACATCTACAGACTCAACAAGAGATGGGAGAGAAGAAGAGCAGCATCTCTAGGAACAGAAAAGTGACTACTTTCTGGAAAGTAGGAAGTGCAGAGAAGTGAATCAGAGGTGACCTGTGGGAGGACAGACCACGGGATGAGGGGCCGGATCCCAGCCAGTTGTAGAGCAACAAAGCACAAAATCATAACTTTTAGAAGTCTGCTCCACTGAGGTACATTGCCCCAGAGGCTAAGCAGAGGGGTGGAGCTGTCTCTGGGACAGTGTGTCTCAGAATCTACAGGGTCACAGAAGGGCCCGAGGTGCCCTTGAGCATGGCAGAGCTCCTAGGTATCGGAGCAGGGAAGCAAGCTGCAGAGACAGAGCCAAGGAGTAGGCTCTCAGCTCAGGTTTCCTTAAACCATGATCTGAAGCACAGTCAGACCACTACTCTTCGAGTAGAGACCCCACAAGTGGCAGATTGTGGGAGACCCCCTCCTTCCTCCACCAGGAGAGGTGGGGTGGGAGTGCACTGCAGGAAACTGCTAGGTTTGTAGATTCCAAATGGGGCCAAGCGCCAGAGATAGAAACTCTTGGTCACAAGCTGGGTGAGCACAGAGTGCAGTGGGAGACCAGGGGGACAGGCATGATTCTCTGAGGGTGCATGGAGGACTGGCCATGAGCTCTCGGCTCCTCTGGGTCAGAGACTGGGAGGCCGCCATCTTAATTCCATGTTCCAAAGCTGTACAGAAAATGTTCAAGGAACAGAAGCTCCAGAGATTGAACCTGAGCAGATTGCTTAGCCTGGCCCCTGGCAAGTGCGGGGGCAGTTCTGTCTTGCGCAAAGACATTTGAGAATCAATACAACAGGCTCCTCTCTCAGAATATCTGCAAGAACATCCAGCCAAGACCAAGTTTGCAAATGAATGAGAACTGTAGAATTTCAGGGGAACATACCATGTAGAATTCATGGCTTTTTTCTCATGATTCTTTAGTTTTTCAAAGATATTTTTTTAATTTTTTCTTATTCTATTCTATAATTTTTCTTTCCTATTTTAACTTTTTTTCAATATTTTATTAATATCTTAAAAAAACTTTTTCAATTTTCATTGTTTTAGTCATATTCTATCCCTTAATTGTATTTAAACCTATTTCTTTGTATACATATAGGTTTTTCTTTCTTTAAAACTTTGGGATACGGTTTCTTCTGATAGATAAAAATGTACCCTAAGTCTAGTGAATTGCTTTGCTCTAGTGTCCAGCCTCATCACATTCTTTCCTTTTATTTCAACCAACTTCTTGTCAGATCAATTTCTTTTTTTAAGAATCTTTATTTTAATTTTTTATCTTCATAATCATATTCCATGCCTTCATTATGTATATGCGTATTTTTATACATATATCAGTTTTTATTTATTTAAAATTTGGGGAGGCAGTTTCTTCTAACAGACCAAAATATACCCAACATCAAGTGTGTGGTTCTGTTCTATTCATCAGTCTAATCATATATATGGAGAGAGACAAATAGATATACATATAGAGATATAGATTTTTTTTCCCTTCTTCTCCCCCCTATCTCAGGCCTCTTCTGATTTGTTAGTGTATATTTCTCTGGGGTCATTGCTACACTTTCAGAATTTTATTCTCTCACTCATCTATTCTTATCTATATAAAATGACAAGGTGGAAAAAATCACCTAAAAAAGAGACAGTACCCACAACTAGGGACCTAATCAATAGGGACATTAGAAATGTGTCAGAACTAGAATTCAGAATGATGACTATCAAGGTGCTGGCTGGGTTAAAAACATGGAAGATGTTAGAGGATCCCTTTCAGGAGAAATAAAATCCCTTCCTAGGGAAATAAAGAACTAAAATCTAACCAAATTGAAATTTAGAAAAGTTATTTGTTGGGACCTCCCGGCGCCCGCTAGTTTGCGGCCATTAGTGGAAGTCAGCTGGGGTGGCCTCTTAGGCTTCTCCGGAATACTTCCGCGTACATGACCTAGCTGAATCTTCCCACCTTCGGCGCTTAGCCAGAGGGCAGACTGGGGAACTTAGCCCCACCCGGCAGTCCGGCCTGAAATCCACCTAAGGCCTTAGTGATAGCCACTAATGAGCTCCTATTGGCCCCTCCTACTTCTTTTACTCCCTCCTTTCCTCTCTATATAACTGCATCTCTGATACAATAAAGCTTAGATTGCTGCGCCTTCACGGCTGACTCAACTCCCGGCTCGGTGTGGTTTCTTCCCCGGTTTCAGGGGGGTGGCCTGGCCGTCGACACTTACCGTCTCGGTCAGCCCCCAGAGGGTAACAAGCTGGTCCAGTTATCCCTCCCCCACACCAGCGTGGCGGAGAGAGCAACAGTTATTAATGATGTGCAGTCAAAAGCACAGGCTCTTATGGATAGTATAAATGAGGGAGAAGAGAAAAGTAGTGATATAGAAGACCAAATGATAGAAAATAAAGAAGCTGAGAAAAAGAGAGACAAACAACTACTAGACCATGAGGGGAGAATTCAAGAGGTAAATGATACCATAAGGTGAAATAATTTTAGGATAACTGGGATCCCAGAAAAAGAAGAAAGAGAGAGGGAGAAGAAGGTATATTGGAGCAAATTATACCAGAGAATTTTCCTAATTTGGTGAAGAAGAAAAGCATCAAAATCCAGGAGGCACAGAGAACCCACCTCAAAATCAATAAAAATAGGTCGATAATCAGTCCTCTAATAGTAAAACATACAAGTCTCAGTAACAAAGAGACAATCCTGAAAGCAGCTCGGGAGAAGAGGTTTGTAACAAACAATGGCAGAAATATTAGATTGGCAGCAAACCTATCCACAGAGATCTGGCAGGACAGAAAGGATAGGCATAATATATTCAGAGGACTAAACAAGAAAAATATGCATTCAGGAATACTATATCCAGCTATGCTGTTATTGAAAATAGAAGGATGGATTAAAAACTTCCAGGATAAAGAAAAACCAAAAGAATTTACAAACACTAAACCAGCCCTACAGGAAATATTGAAAAGGTTCATCTAAGCAAAGAGAAAGCTTAAAAGTAACAGACCAGAAAGGAACAGAGACAATATACAGTAACCATCACCTTGCAGGCAATACAATGACACAAAATTCATATCTTTCAATAGTTACTCTGAATGTAAATGGGGTAAATGCCCCCAATCAAAAGAAACAGGGTATCAAATTGAAACAACAACAACAAAGCAAAAACAAGACCCATTGATATGCTGTCTCCAAGAAACTCACTTTAAACCTGAAGATACCTCCAGATTTAAAGTGAGGGAGTGGAAAACAATTTACCATGCTAAAGGACTTGGTGGGATGTCAATCTTTACATTAGAGATAGTAGATTTTAAGCCAAATATATAGTAAGAGATGAGGAAGACACAATATCATATTTAAAGGGTCTGTCCAACAAGATCTAACAATTTTAAATATCTATGCCCCTAACATGGAGATAACCAATTATATAAACCAATTAATAACAAAAATAAACACATAGACAAAATACAATAATAGTAGAGGACTTCAATATCCTCCTCACTGAAATGAAAAGAAGATCTAAGCAAAAGAATAGCAAGGATATCAAGGCTTTAAATGACACACTGGACCAGACAAACATCACAAATATATTAGAACATTCCATCCCAAAGCAACAGAATACACATTTTTTCTCTAGTACACATGGAACATTCTCAAGAATAGATTACATCCCAGGTCACAAATCAGGTCTCAACCAGTACTAAAGGATTGGGATCATTCCCTGCATATTTTCAGACCACAGTGCTTTGAAACTAGAACTTAATCACAAGAGAAAAGTTGGAAAGAACTCAAATACAAGGAGGCTAATGAGTATCCTACTGAATAATGAATGGAGCAACCAGGAAATTAAAGAATTAAAAATATTCATGGAGGGGCTCCTGGGTGGCTCAGTTGGTTAAGCAACTGCCTTCGGTTCAGGTCATGATCCCAGAGACCCAGGATCGAGCCCCACATCGGGCTCTCTGCTCAGTGGGAAGCCTGCTTCTCCCTCTTCAGTCCCCCTGCTTATGTTCCCCTTATTGCTGCATTTCTCTCTGTCAAGTAAATAAATAAAATCTTTAAAAAAATATTCATGGAAACAAATGAAAATGAAAACATAACTGTTCTAAGTCTTTGGGACACAGCAAAGGTAGTCCTGAGAGGAACGTATATAGCAATACAAGCCTTTCTCAAGAAACAAGAAAGGGTTCAGGTACAAAACCTAACCCTACTTCTAAAAGAAATGGAGAAAGAACAACAAAAAGCCTAAACCCAGCAGGAGATGAGAAATAATAAAGATCAGAACAGAAACCAATGAAGTAGAAACCAAAAGAACAGTAGAACAAATCAATAAAACTAGGAGCTTTTCTTAGTAAGAATTAACAAGATTGATAAACCCATGTCCAGACTTATATAAAAGAAAAGAGAAAGGACCCATATTAATAAAATCATGAATGCAAGCAAGAGATCACAACCAATACCAAATAAATACAAACAATTGTAAGAACATATTATGAGCAGCTGTACACCAGCAAATCTGACAATCTGGAAGAAATGGATGCAATCCTAGAGACACATAAACTGCCAAAACTGAACCAGGGAGATAGAGGATGTAAGCAGACCCATAACCAGTAAGAAGACTGAAGCTGTCATCAAAAATCTCCGAAAAATAAGAGCCCAGGGCCAGAGCCCCTTCGCTGGGGAATTCAACCAAACATTTAGAGAAGAATTAATACCTATTCTCCAGAAATTGTTCCAAAAAATAGAAATAGAAGGAAGACTTCCAATCTCATTTTATTAGGCCAGTATTACCTTGATTCCAAAACCAGACAAAGATCCCACCAAAAAGGAGAATTACACACCATTCATTATCCTTGAACATGGATGCAAAAGTTCTCACCCAAATACTAGCCAAGAGGATCCAGCAGTACTCAACAAGACCAAGTGGGATTTATTTCTGGGCTGCAAGGTTGACTGAACATCTACACTTTAATTAATGTGATACAGTGCATTAATAAAAGAAAGAGCCAGAACCATATGATCCTCTTAATAGATGCTTAAATGACATTTGACAAAGTACAGCATCTTTTATTGATCAAAACTGTTCACAGTGTAGGGATTGAGGGTGCATAACTGAATATCATAAAAATCATCTATGAAAAACCCACAGCAAACATCATTCTCAATGGGGATAAACTGAGAGCTTTTCCCCTATCATCAGAAACATGGCAGGGCTGTCCACTATCACTACTGCTATTCAACATAGTATTAGAAGTCTTAGCCTCAGCAATCAGACAGCAAAAAGAAATAAAAGACATCCAAATCAGCAAAGAAGTCAAACTCATTCTTTGCAGATGATATGATACTTTATGTGGAAAACCTAAAAGACTCTATTCCAAAACTGCTAGAACTGACACAGGAATTCAGTAAAGTCAGGATATAAAATCAATACACTGAAATCCGTTACATTTTTTACACCAACAGCAAGACAGAATAAAGAGATATGAAGGAGTTGATCCCATTTACAATTGTACCCAAACCATTAGATAAATAAACCTAGGAGTAAACCTAACCAAAGAGGCAAGGAATCTGTACTCAGGAAACTATAAAGAACTGATGAAAGAAATTGAGGAAGACACAAAGAAATGGAAAAATGTTCTATGCTCATGATTGAAAGAACAAATATTATGAAAATGTCTATGCTACTTAGAGAAATCTACACATTTAGTGAAATTTATATCAAAATTTCATCATTTTTTAAAGAAATGGAAAAATAACCCTAAAATTTATATGAAATCAGAAAAGACCCTGAATAGCCAGAGGAATAATGAAAAAGAAAACCAAAACTAGTAGCAACACAATTCCAGAATTCAAGCTCTATTACACAGCTGTAATCCTCCAGTATGGTACTGCCACAAAAACAGACACATAGATCAATGGAAGAGAATAGTGAGCGCAGAAATGGACCCTCAACTCTATCACCAACTCATCTTCAACAAAGCAGGAAAGAATGTCCAATGGAAAAAAGACAATCTTTTCAACAAATGGTGTTGGGAAAATTGGACAGCCACATGCAGAAAAATGAAGCTGGACCATTTTCTTACACCACACACAAAAATAGACTCAAAATGGATTGGATGAGAGAACTAAGTGTGAGAGAAGAATCCATCAAAATACTTGAGAAGAACACAGGAAGCAACTTCTTCAACCTCAGCCACAGGAACTTCTTCCTAGACATATCACCAAAGGCAAGGTAAGCTAGGAAAAAAATGAACTATTGAGACTTCATCAATACCAAAAGCTTTTGCATAGGGAAAAAAAAAAAAACAGTCAACAAAACCAAAAGATGATCAATAGAATGGAGAAGATATTTGCAAACGACATATCAGGTAAAGGGCTAGTATGCAAAATCGATGAATAACACCTCAAATTCAACACTCAAAGAATAAATAATCCAATCAAGAAATGGGCAGAAGACATGAACAGACATTTCTCCAGAGATGACATACAAATAGCCAGCAACATGTGGAAAAAGTGCTCAACATCCCTCAGCATCAAGGAATTACAAATCAACACCATGGTGAGATGCCTCCTTACACCAGTCAGAATTGTTAAAATTAATGTCAGGAAACGACAGATGTTGGCAAGAGTGTGGGGAAAGGGGAACCCTCCTACACTGTTGGTGGGATGCAAGCTGGTGCAGCCACTCTGAAAAGCAGTATGGAGATTCCTAAAAAAGTTGAAAATAGAGCTACCCTATGACTCAGCAATTTCACTAGTGGGTATTTGCCCTAAAGATACAATGCAGTGATCTGAAGGGGCACATGTATCTGAATGTTTATAGCAGCAATGTCCACAGTAGCCAAACTATGGAAAGAACTTAGATGTCCATCAACAGACAAATGGATACAGTAGATGTGGTATATGTATACAATGAACTACTATGCAGCCATCAAAAAGTATGAAATCCTGCCATTTGCAATTACATGGATGGAACTGGAGGGGATTATGCTGAGTGAAATAAATCAACCAGAGAAAGACAATTATCATATGATCTCTCTGATATGAGTAATTTGAGGGCAGGGATTCATGTGGGGTAAGGAGACAAAAAAAATGAAACAAAATGGGACCAGAGTGAGACACAAACCATAAAGGACTCTTAATCTGGGGAAACAAACTGAGGGTTGCTGGGGAATGGTGGGGAGCATATAAGAGTTGCTGGGTTATGGAAAAATTTAGGGAAAAAAAAAAAAAAAAAAAAGAACTGCCAAACTTCCAGGCTAGGACATAACTGAAAAAGAGAAAGATAGAATATAGCACAGACAACCCAAGGAATGTAAAATGTGGGTAAGGAGAGGGTGATACTTCAACACTCAAATGTAAAATATTGTAAAAATTAAAGTAATAAAACAAAGAGGATATCTATTTATATGTTTTTAAAACAAATATCTTCAATAAATGGTGCTGGGAAAATTGGACAGCTACATATAGAAGAATGAAACTAGACCATTCGCTTACACCACACACAAAGGCAAACTCGAAATGGATGAAAGACCTCAACGTGTGGCAGGAATCCATCAAAATCCTGGAAGAGAACATAGGCAGTAACCTCTTTAACATCGGCCACAGCAACTTCTTTCAAGACACATCTCCAAAGGCAAAGGAGACAAAAGTGAAAATGAACTTCTGGGACTTCATCAAAATAAAAAGCTTCTGTACAGCAAAGGAAACAATCAACAAAACAAAGAGGCAACCCACAGAATGGGAGAAGATATTTGCAAATGACACTGCAGACAAAGGGCTGGTATCCAAGATCTATAAAGAACTACTCAAACTCAACACCCAAAAGGAAGATGAACACATCAAAAAATGGGCAAGAGACATGAAGAGACACTTCTCCATAGAAGATATACAAACGGCTAACAGACACATGAAAAAATGTTCAGCGTCACTAGCTATCAGGGAAATTCAAATCAAAACCACTCTAAGATACCAACTTACACCAGTCAGAATGACCAAAATTAACAAGACAGAAAACAACAAGTGTTGGAGAGGCTGCGGAGAAACGGGAACCCTCTTACACTGTTGGTGGGAATGTAAACTGGTGCAGCTGCTTTGGAAAACAGTGTGGAGATTCCTTAAAAAATTAAAGATAGAGCTACCCTATGACCCTGCAATTGCACTACTGGGCATTTACCCCAAATATACGGATGTAGTGAAAAGAAGGGCCATAAGCACCCCAATGTTCATCACAGCAATGGCCACAATCGCCAAACTGTGGAAAGAGCCAAGGTGCCCATCAACAGATGAATGGATAAAGAAGATGTGGTACATATATACAATGGAATACTACGCCTCCATCAGAAAGGATGAAGACCCAACTTTTATAGCAACATGGACTGGACTGGAAGACATTATGCTGAGTGAAATAAGCCAAGAAGAGAAAGTCAAGTATCGCATGGTTTCACTTACTTGCGGTGCATGAGGGGTAAACTGGAGGACAGTGGGAGAAGGAAAGTAAATGGGAACTAGGGTAATCTAGGGAGGGAAACGAAACAACAGAGACTTTGGACACAGAAACAATCTGAGGGACTTGAAGGGAGGGGGTGGAGGGATGGGAGAGCCTGGTGGTGGGTACTGGGGACACCTAAAGCGTGGAGCACTGGGTGTGGGGAATGGGGAATGAATCTTGGAGCACTGGAAAAAAAAAATTTAGTAACAATAAAAAAAATTAAAAAATAAAATACTTATTGCTAAGATGTAAAAAAAAAACAAAAAAATAAAACAAATGGAAATATTTTATTAAGAGGCAAAGATTTTGAAACTCACTTAAGTATAAATCCAAACTCCTTGACCTCATTGTTGGTAAGGATTTTTTGGATCTAACTAAAAGCCAAGGCAATAAAGCAAAAATAAACAAGTAGCATTTCATCAAGCTAAGAAGTTTTCACATAACAAAAGATACCATCAACAAAGTGTAAAACAAAACAACCTAATGAATAGGAGAAACTATTTGCAAATCACATGTCTAAAAGGATTAATATTATATATATGTATATATATACAATATATATTTATTTTTATTATGTATTTATGTATTATATAATCTACATATACTCTTACAACTCAATAGTGAAAAAGTACAACAAAAGATCAGATTAAACATGAGAAGTGGATATGAATAGACATTTTCTCAAAGAAGTCATACAGATGGCCAACAAGAACATGAAAAGATGCTCAACATCACTAATCATCAGGGAAATGCAAATCAAAACCATAATGAGATAGTACCCCACATCTGTTAGAATGGCTTTCACTAAAAATACAAAAAATAACAAGTGCTGATGACGAAAAGGGACGCCTTGTGTGATGTTGATTGGGTTGTAAATAGGTGCATTAAGTATAGAAAATAGTTTGGAGGTCCCTGAAAAGATAAAAATATAATTAGCATAAGATCCAGCCATTCCACTTCTGGGTGTTAAAGACACTAATTTAAAAACAATATATGAACCTCCATGTTCATAGCAGCATTATTTACAATAGTCAAAATGTAGAAACAAGGGGCACCTGGGTGGCTCAGTTGGTTAAGCAACTGTCTTTAACTCAGGTCATAATCCCGGAGTCCCTGGATAGAGGCCCACAACGGGCTCCCTGTTCAGCGGGAAGTCTTTTTCTCCCTCTCTTACTCCCCCTGCTTGTGTTCCCTCTCTAGCTGTGTTTCTCTCTGTCAAATAAATAAATAAAATCTTTAAAAAAATGTAGAAACAACACACACAGACACACGCACACACGCACACACACACATACACACAGACTAGAATACTACTCACCCTCCTAAAATGGAATTTTGCCATTTATGACAACATGGATGGACTGTGAAGGTATTTGCTAAATGAAATATGTCAGACAGAGAAAAATGAATATTGTATGATGTCACTTATATGTGGACTTGAAGATACACAACAAATAAAACAACAAAAAATGTTGAGAGATATAGAGAATAGATTGGTCATTACAAGAGAATAGGGGTGGAATGAGTGAAGGTGGGCAAAAAGTACAAACCTCCAGTTACAATGAAAATACCTCATGGGGATGTAGTGGGCAGTGTGGTGACTATTAATATACTGTATTGCATATTTGTAAGTTCTTAAGAGAATAGTTCTTGAAAGTTCTCAACACAAGAAAAAAAATTATAATTATATAAGGTGACAATCACTAAACATTGTGGTAATAATTTTGCAGCATCTACAAACATTAGATCATTATGTTGTACAGCCAAAATTAATATAATGTTATATGTCAATTATATCACATGAAAAGAATATATCTAAGCATTTGTCCTTTAAATTATGAGACTAAATAAAGGTTCAATACAATGAAATGGACTTATATATAGAAGGAAATAACCTCTCCTTCACCCTTGTTAGTATAACCACAAAAATATCAACATCAACAACCTGTGACGAAATATTTGAGCAAAAGGAACTAGAGGGTCAGGTCAAAAATTAAGCCAAGAGACATCAGGAAGGCTGAAAGAAGAGAAAACTTAAAAGAATGTTATGCCATAGAAGTAGAAATATTTATCCTTTTATAGTAGAAATCACCCAAGGACAGAGGAAAAAAATAACTGAAGGGATTTTTTTTAAATAAAGGAAATAACTTCAAAAAGAGGAAAAGCCAGAACCCCCTGAGCACACAGAATTCTAAAAAATATATGAGAAGAAACATCACATCAATGAAATTTAAGGGTAACCATGAAAAAAAAAAATTCAAAGAAACAACCAACATTCTATAGTGTATCAAAGATCGAACTGACATAAAACTTCCCAATAGCATCTGTCTCACGAGGTGCATACAGTTAACACTACTGTGTTCTACATTTAAAAATTGTATGTATGATTTAAAAATAAAGAAGATTTACCAATGAGACCAATGATCAGACACAAAACCAAAATAAATTAGCATTTGTTTTACATTTTAAATAACACTTTGAAAACAAACAAACTTTGAGTGCAAAACTATTCCATGCTATAAGGACTCAGAATCTTCAAGCACATTCTATATTCTGAAAAATGGCCTGGAGGAATAGCTCCATCTAATAGAAAAACAACTCAGGAAGATTTATCAAAATAAATGGTTAAGTAAAGAGAAGTAAAGAACTTCTCTTTGCTAAATGGGAAGCAAAAAAGACTACCAATTCTATACTAAACCTCTAGATGAGTCTCATAAAGTAGGGAATAAAATAGGTGGCAAATACTAAGATACTTGCCCTTTTAAGAGGAAAGTACAAATACTGTAACATTTCAAATTGGCTAGAGAAAAATGGACATATGCGGGATTAATTAGTAGACTAGTGATAATCACAAATAGAATAAAAATAGAACTAAAACGTCAACCCACAAAAGACAATTGACTATATTGACTATAGCCTTGACATAAATTTACTATTTCATTCTAGCAGGCACTTTTAACAAACGTTTTCTTTAAAATATTTATTATTTTTTGAGAGACAGAGTTAAAGAGAGAAGATAAGAGGGTGGCAGAAGGAGAGAGAACCTCAAGCAGACTCCCCACTGAGGATCCTGATGTGAGGCTAGATCTCATGATTCTGAGATTCTGACCTAAGCCAAAATTCAAGAGTGAGACCTTTAACTGACTGAACCATCCAGATGCCCCTAACATACTTTTATCAAATAAATATTTTAACTTTCTAAATCTAAATACCACATGGTTCTTTGTTTATAATATAAAATTTTTTAACTGTTTTTTCCAAAAAAAAAAAAATTTGACATTTTATAGTTTCCAAATATGCAGCTGTATCATAGATTTTAAAATATGTTGATATAAAGTAATTGATTTTTTAAACTGTATTTTATATATACAAATATTTCCCTTTTTTAGCATTTAGTATTTATTTGCATCCTTTTTGCTCTGTTTTGTTGTTCTATCTGTCTTGGTAAAGATGTGCCCTTCATAATATTTTCAAACAACAAAATTTACTTTGTTAGTTTTATTCATGTTATCAGTAACACTTTTGATTTGCCCTGTGTTTTATCATTTGTTCTTTATCAAATCTTTGCCTTTAACCACTGCTTCCACCCACCTCAAAACTTTGTCTCTTTCTCTAAGTTGTCATTTTTGCCTCAGATGTTAATAATAATTCCTTATCTTCCAATTTGCAGAGTCTACAATGTCCCTCCCTCTTCCTTTCCTGTTCTTGGCAACGTTCGCCTCTTCTTCTCTTTCAGTCTTAAACTCACCATTAATTTTTGCTTAATGGACCCTTTTGGGGGCATTTTCAACTTACTCTAATTTCTGTATTCTATTCCATTGATTTCTGTTCTTATATTTATTATTTCTTTCCTTCAGTTTATTCAAGATTATTTTGCTCTTCTTTCTCTAATTACCAAAATAAGAAGCTTCAATCATTGATAGTAAGCCAGACAAAACATTCAGGAGAAAAAGCATATTAACATAGATCTTGATCAATGTGTACAGTTCTTTTCTTTCTGTGATGCATCTTCTTCTATGCTCACCTGCTGTCCAAGCAGTCAAGCTGATGTTTATATCTTATACTGACTTTATTACTGTTATTAACCTAATATTTTATCTTGTTTGAGTTACTATAATATTAGCATATATTTTTCAATTTTTTTCAACTTGATAAATACAGCTGGCCTATAATTTTATAGTTATATATTGTATAAAAGTTCTGGGTTTTGTTTTTGTTTTTGTTCTTTAGATTTGTTTATTTATTTGGGTGGGTGGGCAGAAGAAGAATCTCAAGCAGACTTCCTACTGAGCCTGGAGCCTGATGCCAGTCTCAATTTCACAATGCTGAGATCAAACCTGAGCTGAAAACCAAGAGTCTGATGCTTAACTGACTGAGCCACCCAAGCACTCCTTAAACTACTTTATAAAATTGATTTGAAATTTTACTGCTTCTCAGATCTCCAGAATATTGTTCTTATTAAAAAAAAGATTGTTCATCAGAAATTCAGAAAATTTACTCTACAAATATTTTGGTCTAGTATTGGATTAAGAAGTTCATTACTGGAATTTTTTGTTTTGTTTTGTTTTGTTTTAATGAGGGATCATAGGTTTTGAATGGTGACGGTTTAACTCAAACTTCTTCACAGCCTATCACTACCACTTGTAATTTAAGGTAAGAACATTGCTACCTAAATATTATAAAACTCAGTATTCAGGTATTGAGAAAAACTTCATAACTATGATCCCAAATAATAAGCAATATTACAATTAAGAAATTTAATGAATGCATTAACCTTTAATTAATATAATTAAGGGTCTATTAAAAGACATTTCTTATGTCTTCTGAGTCTGTTTCTGAGTTCTGATATAAACTTTTTTATCATTTATTAGTCTATGACTTCATAGGCCAGTTAAATGTCCTTTGACACAATATTAGAACTGAGTGAACTAAAATTCTAGTTCAAAGCTGTTCATTGGCCTTCACTGGTTACAAGGAATATCATTCCTTGCTATCTATAGTTACAAAACCTCTCTGAAGAATGAAGTAGGTTGTTTATTAAGTCAAGGTTTCAAAGGAAATTCTATTTCACATTATTTTAAGTACTTTGATCAAAGACATTTTGTCAGTACCCTTATCAGAAAAAGTGTCAACATTATGGAGGATAAAAGGTAGAATGTAGAACAAATGAAGAAACCCTCCTTTTTTGAGGTCCTTTACATACAAACACCTGAAACTTATACAATGATTTCTTCAAATCTTTAAATAGTTGATTGGGTTGGGTTTCACATAGTTCTATGTGCATAGATTAGAACCCATAAAACTATAAAAATTTAACAAAGAAATGTAATAGTGACCATAAGAGCTGAATCTATAACAAATAATAATAATGTATTGAGATAAAGTGATCAAAGTGCATAAAATAATTGAAAGCCATCAACGGAATGAATAAGATGAATTGATATGTCATATCCTCTGATTAAACATACTCAATGTCATGTCATGTCTACTGAGATTTATTAACCTAAAAAGGAGATTCATTAATACCATCTACAAGTTTTCTGAGGTGTACCAATTACTCTCTGCTTGTACGAATGAAGCCAGAGAAATATTGGCACTTGTCTGAAAACACTTTGCTTCAAAGAAGCATTACTAGTTTCTTATTTTTTTTCTCTTCTCTCCCCTCACAGTGTTTCCAGTAGGATATGGAATACAAGAGTGACCTGCTGTTAATATTTCACCAGCTTTGGGGAACCTGGGTGGCTCAGTTGGTTAAGCAACTGCCTTCGGCTCAGGTCATGATCCTGGAGACCTGGGATGGAGCCCCACATTGGGCTCCCTGCTCAGCAGGAAGCCTGCTTCTCCCTCTCTCACTCCCCCTGATTGTGTTCCCTCTCTGGCTCTGTTTCTCTCTGTCAAACAAATAAAATCTTTAAATATATAAATATATGTATATATTTATTTATTCATATATATATTCAATATATATATATTCACCAGCTTTTCAATGTGTGACTAGACCTTAGCTCTCTAAACCTTTATTTCATGAATCTTTTTCAATGACATGGAATCTGTTAATTGTGTACATATAATAATTGTTAGAGCTATTCAATGTTTATTCTATTTTAAAAATATTTGATAATTTCAGTTTTTTTTCATGATGACATCATTTGGTGATGCACTGTTATACATCACATAATCTAATAGATAGACCATTTATATATAAATTTCTTGCATGGATCTTGCAAAGTATAAGTAAAATTATCAAGAAGTAAAACAATGGTGAAACAGTTCTTTATGGACAAGGATTGAGTCCACTGCCATGTTCTGTGTTGTCTCTTCAAATACATCTTTAAATTTGCCAGAATTTTCTTTTCTGCTCCTATACCCTGCCCTTTAGAACATTCATAAAATTCTGTTCATATTTGAGTTTTTAGCACTGGTGGTCCCTGTTCCATATCTTTCCTGTCTACTCATATGTGATTTTTAACAAAACTTTTTTTTTCCATTATTTCTTCTTTATGACTTTCTATATTTCTTCACTGCCATTAACTCTTCAGGAATGGACCTTATTACCTATATTTAGAATGTTAGAAATAGCTCTGCTGAATGCTAGATATAATTATATAAGTCTTAAATGATTATTATCACGGTTTCTTGTGAATGTTCTAAGTTCAGATATCTTAAAAATATCCAACATCATTGGAAGAGAGTAGATTATTCCAACAACACCCTTTAAAAATACGCTTGCTCACTCTTAATTAAGACTGTAGGTAAACCAAAAATAAAGTTTCCAAAGGATTTATTACAAATAAATCCACTATGACAAAGGGTTGGTTGTAAAAAATGGTTGGTTGTTAAAAAAATCTCTCTAATATTAAGATGATGTCATGTCACAAAACCTCCTACTCTTAAACCATTCATATAAGCATACACAAACTTTAATTGCACTGTTTCATCAGGCAAGGTAAATCTATGACTTTTAAATTAGTGTTTGAAGGATATATGGGGGATTTAACTATAGAATAAAATTACTTTATTGCTCATTTTTTCTTTTCTCTTTAACTATGGTATATTTCTCTTATCTCCTAATTTATTGCAAACTCTCCAAAAAATATATATATAGCTTAACTCTTAATGAATACCTTGAAGGTCAGTGAAGAGATGGAAATTTATATTCTATTTTTTTTTTTCAACTAAGATTATTAGATTAACACAAAGAAAATTTTCACCATGATGTCAAAGATTGGAGCTCCATTTTAACCAAGAGATGACAGGACTCAATGATTCAGGATCACTCCAGGGGACAAATGTGGGTCAAGATCAAACTGAAGGAAATAGGGGACAAAATGCATGACTTTGGAAGTTGTAATGTACTCTTTGTAAGACAGACTTTCCCGCTTGCTTCTGTAACATCCTTGGTGTCTCTCCAGCAATCTTTGTCTTCTCTTGCTTTTGGCTGTAGTAGTATACCTTCTTCTCATCCAACTAATGCCTTGTTCCAAACAGTCAAAGCTGCATTCATTCAAAGTTTCTCCTAACATTTTTTTAAATGATTTTATTTATTTATTTGACAGAGAGCGAGATCACAAGTAGGCAGAGAGGCAGGCAGAGAGAGAGGAGGAAGCAGGTTTCCTGCTGAGCAGAGAGCCTGACAAGGGCCTGGATCCCAAGACCCTGAGATCATGATCCGAGCTGAAGGCAGAGACTTAACGCACTGAGCCACCCAGGCATCTTCTCCTAATATTTTGAGTAACTAGGAAACATAATAGCAATTGCTAATATGTATTATTGCAAATAAAACATTACAATGTTCATTTTATATAAATTAATGGAAATGAATTAACTTGTTCAATGTCAAATACCTAGAGCTTTTTTTTTAAAGATTTTATTTATTGATTTGACAGAGAGAAACACAGCTAGAGAGGGAACACAAGCAGGGGGAGTGAGAGAGGGAGAAGCAGGCTTCCCACTGAGCAGGGAGCCCGATGTAGGGCTCAATCCCAGGACTCCATCCTGGGACTCTGGGATCATGACCTGAGCCAAAGGCAGACACTAATGAATAAGCCACCCAGGCGCTTCCTAGAGCTTCATATTACTTGTTTCTCATCCTTTGGTCTTCAAGTCTGGTGCTTTGCCAAAACAATAGTTACTCTGTGCTTAGATCTCATAAAAAATAAAAATAATAAAATGATTTTAGAAGGAAGCAAATAAGTAAAAAGAAAAATATAGATAAAATGGTTGGCTAAATTAGAACATTTTATTTAAAGGAGGGCCTCTGGGAAATCAAGGGTACCTCTCAGACAATGCTCTTTACAGAGGCAAATATTTTATAGATAAATGTAGGAGAACTTTATAGCAGAAAATTACAGTTTGCATTTATCTAAGCACTTTACTCACTCAAGCAGTAATACAGTTAAGAACTTAACAGTTGTGACCCAAACTTACATGCAACCCTTGGGTTTCATCTTGTTTTAGGTTTTCAACAACCTTCTTGTTCTGTAACCAAGCTTATGAAGCCCATATCAGTTTCCCTTTCCCTACCATCATCATTTTTTCTTTGACTTCAGTGATACCTGGCAGGCCATGCTCACAATACACACTAATGACCCAGATCTCCGCTCTCACCTCCATGTACCCTGAGTCATGTCCTGCTCCATGAACATTTGAACCCAGGGGAAAAGGTTAGACATAGTAGGGCATCATCTATTTCATCTTCTTCTTTACAAAGTCGATTCTGAGTCTCTTAAGAACATCCTTCACACATTTCTGGTCATGCAAGGGAGTTATAAATGCTCTGAAAAAATAACATGTACTAGCCATAAAATTAATTTATATGATGAGCAGGAAGAATGGGAGGCACAGACCAACCTCTGTATGCTCATTGATCAACTTTTTTCTTCCCACTATGTGCCATTGTTTCCTCTTCTCCAACAAAGACATAATTGATATCCAAAAGGATGTAATTCACTCCTGGGACCCTTGTTATAAAAGATTTCCTAAAAATGTAATCATAGAAAAATAAATATTTTTTGAAAAAAAAAAATTATCAAGCCAAACAGTCACACTTTCTAAAGAGGAAAGAGAGGTTCTGCCAAAGTCTGTAATAAAGCTGAGTTATTAGACCCATGGAAAATCTTTATTCAAAATGGCAGATAGAGTTAGTCTGACTTTATCTCTGTTTTGTTGTTAATGACTTTGTAAATCAAGGAAAACTTTTTCTGGGAATTTGCAGCTTCAGAAAAGATCAATGCTTGTCATAAAAAAATAGTTATTTCATCCATCTGCTGTTTGATTTCTGTCCTTCGATCTGACTATTACACCCACATTTTCAAAGGTCACAGAGTTTCGTTGTATTTGATCTTCAGTAGGTGGGAGACATCACTTTTAAAAAGTACCATTTTCAGGGCAGACACAGAAGAGTGAATCTAATAAAGTTCTAGAGAGAATGATTACAAAGTCAGACCTCAAAGGTTTGATTTACTTGCTAAGAGCCGAGAGATAATAGTTATGGAACAGGAACAAAATAATCACACAATGAGAATGGCATGATGTTTTTTAAGTGCCTACTAATTATCATATTTTTGAGACTTAATAGAAGTCAGCATGCAATCCTGATGATTTATGTAACTTTCTCCTACCGCGACCAATTTCCACTCTACATACTGTTATTCTTCAATTTTTAACTTTCTTGTTTTTGTTTTTACTATTTTTTTTTTAATTTTACTTGGAGAAAATTAAAAAAATGTGTTAGTCTTAACTTTAGTAAATACATACAAAATATTAAATTGCTTAAGAAAAGAATCCTTTGTAAACCATGCTCTTTGTGAACAAGACACTTGAAAATAAGTAGTAAAACAATGCCCCAAGAATCACCTTATTATCATCTTAATTCTTACCCATTTGAGCTTATTTACATAGAATATAAATGCACACAAAAAAACTGAAAGAGGGCACCTGGGTGGCTCAGTGGGTTAAAGCCTTTGCCTTCAGCTCAGGTCATGATCTCAGGGTCCTGGGATTGAGGCCTGCATTGGGCTCTGCTCAGTGGAGAGCCTGATTCCTCCTCTCTCTCTGCCTGCCTCTCTGCCTGCTTGTGGACTCTCTCTATCAAAAAAAATAAATAAAATCTTAAAAAAAAAATTGAGAAGAGAATAAATGGGGACAACATCTCTAAGATTATAAAACAATTACATGGTGTACTTAAGTACTTGAAGATGTAGACTTTTTTTTTCAAGATTTTCAATTTTTTTGATTTTGAAGGCTATTGCATCTATATTCACTATTTCAAGTACTTATTGTATCCCAAAGCTGTGCCACTCACTACCATAGTGTGTCTCACTATTCTGCTAACCAGAATTACAGTATAACAGCTAATACCTATTTAATTTTTACAGTGTACCACATGGCTTGGTAAGGTCATATATGAATTATGTTAATTAGTACAAAATATTATCAGATAGTGTTGTGACTGTTAAATTAACATTTGTTGATTAGAATATTGGGGTGTCAGATAGTAAGGCTTGGATCAACAAAAAACCACAATGGAGTGAAATAGAGATGTTTATTATTGTATGTCTTAAGGAAGTACATGGCACTCTTCAAGTGCCACAAATGTAGGTTAAGATAGGGGGCACGAAGAGAAAGCAGCAGGTCATGAGCCACCGGTCTTTATTAGAGTCTGTAGGTGGAGAGCTTTGAGATTTCAAAGCTAAGACAAGATTGGTCAATTCAAGGGGGAGGGATTAGCTCCAAAGGGGTACTATCTAAGAGACACCAAGGGAAGGCCCCAGGTTGGAGGTAGATTGTGTACCACATATTCTGTTGTGAAGTCATATCAGAAACTTACATGTACCTGTATTGTTGTGGCTTTTTATCTAGGGCATGACTTGCACAAGGGACTATGTCATTTTAAGATCAGAGCAGACCACTTGCCAAGCAACACAGATGCTGCGACAGCAATAGCATGGAGAATTTGAACCAGCTTAGTGGGAGAAAAGAGAAATAGTTTGCAAACTCTTTAGAGGAAAATGCTCAAGGAAAGCTGACTAAACTTGAGACTACAAAGAGGCAACAATCAAGAAATGAACAAGCATTGTAAATAAGATATATATTTAAGTTTATTTTCCCAAAATAAAAACTAAATTTTTGGTGATATATCGATCAAAAATTCTAAGATGATATGAAAATATATTTTGCACAAAGATTTTAGATGAAATTGGACAATCAAGATTTTTCTGAGAGTTCCTAAGAAAAACAAAAACTTTAATATCTA
The DNA here is from genome assembly GCA_004023965.1 of Spilogale gracilis. Classification (NCBI taxonomy): domain Eukaryota; kingdom Metazoa; phylum Chordata; class Mammalia; order Carnivora; family Mephitidae; genus Spilogale; species Spilogale gracilis. The sequence continues at coordinate 118,026 of PITA01003126.1, read as the reverse complement.
CTATGTGTTTGTTACAAGGACTAGATGATATATAGTATTAGTAAAGCATCCCGTGGACAATTCAGTACAGAAAATGAATTTTGCAAAGTTGGTAACTTTCCTTCTATAATCATGGCCAAAATTAGTCCATACCTAAGAGCAGTGATTTTAATATACTAGATCTTCCCTTTTCATTTCCATCCAATAAATATTATTAAGTACTAAACATTGTACCAGACTCTGCAAATATAAAAATAAATGATATTCACACATGCCCAACTTAGCACATTTAAATAATGAAGTTAGGTGAGGGGTTCCTGCGGTGGCTCAGTTGGTTGGGCAAATGCCTTTGGCTCAGGTCAGGATCCAAGAGACCTGGGATCGAGTCCCGCATCAGGCTTCCTGCTTGGTGGGAAACCTGCTTCTCCCTCTCTCACTCCCCCTGTTTGTGTTCCCTCTATAGCTGTGTTATTCTCTGTCAAATAAATAAATAAAATCTTTTTAAAAAGTGAGATGAAACAGTCCATAAAACTATAAGCATCTACTATATCTCAGGCATTCTGTAGACTGGCTACATTACTTAGGACTGACCTCTCCCAATGATTGAAAGTGTAAATCTTACCATTGTGATCTTATTAATTGTTTTCTGTCTATCTTGTTGATTTTTCCTCTTTATTTTCCTTTCTCCATGTCTTCTTTGCATTTTGTTGAATTTTTGTAGAAGTCTGCATTGTTTCCTTTTTTAATTTACTTTCATGTATCTTCTACAAGTATTTTCTTTATGGTTACTAAAAGGCTTATAAAACACATTATAGTTGTAAAAATCTATTTTAGCTGACAAACTTAATAATATACAAAATTTCTACACTGTATGTTCCCTTCATACACTTTCTGCTATTGATGTCACAAATCACATCTTTTTTTATGTTGTGCATCTATTAACATTTTTATAGTTATTTTTACACTTCTGCCTATTAATTTCCACACAAAAAAATTAAAAGTGATTTGTGCATTACCATTAGATAATTAGATCATTCTTTGTCTTTGTACTTACCTTTGTCAGCAAGGTTTACACTTTTATATATTTTCATGCATTTTAGCATTTTTTTTCATTTCAACACGATGGGCTCATTTTAGCATTTCTTATAAGGCAGTTTTAATAGTAATGAACTGTCTCAACTTTTCTTTATCTGAGCAAGTCCCTACCTCTTCTTTATAAACTCTCTTTCCCATTTTGCAACATGCCAGATTAGTGCCTGTGATCCTTACCATTTGAATGATTTGCCTGTAGCTTTTATATTTTATTAGATAAAAAATAACAAGTTGTCTGCAAAAAATGAGTTCGTAGCTAACATATAAAGAAGAAACTAATCATTGAATTAATTAATCATTGAATTAATTTAAGAAGAAACTAATCAAGAAACTAATCACGGATGCGATAAGCAGTGAGCGTGGACAGTTTCAGGGTGATGCTGTGTATAAAGAGTTACTAAGATTCTACTAATTCTATGGTTTTATTTTATTATGTTACTTATACTTGTTTGGTTGACAATTAAAACAGCAATCTTAGATTACATAAACTTGTCCATCATCACACTAGTTATGTAGCTGAGCTAAAATTTGAACACAAGGATTGTGGCTCCAGCCTGCATTAAATAACATTCTGACGACGTGAATGTCATGAGGAGTCCCAGACAAACTAAAAGGTGGTAAGAGAGCACAACAGAACTTTCAACAGACGATGTAGGAAGGAAACAAGAAATCAAAATTATTCATTATCTACTATGAATTAGATGTTCTGCTAGGAACTTGCAGTGTAACATCTTGAAATAGGTATTGCAGTATTTTTATAAATGAGCAAACTGATATTTAAGTTTTAATAAAATTTACCAAATATGGGTTGAAGAATCAGAGGAGCCACAAAGGCCAAAGATACATTCTGAATCTTCTCTACAATTTCCCCTCATACCTATCATTAACTCATTGCATAGTGGTCACTAGTAATTTACTTTTTCCCTAATACAGTACTTAGTCAGAGATATAGTTGTAGGTTTTTTTCTTCAGAGGAGGTAAGAATTAAACAGTCCCCAAATGTTTACATGTAATACCAAGACAGGCTATTTATCATTGTTGTTCTTAAAAAAATTATTACTTTTTAGTCATTTAAACTTGCCAGTCTAAAAGTTTTGTGATGTAAATTGCTATAGCCACTGTGAACAGTATAGAGATTTCTCAAAATGTTAGAAATACTATATGATCCAATAATTCTGCTATTAGACATTTATCCAGGGAAAAAGAAAACACTAATTCAAAAAGATACATGCACACTTACATTTATGCAGCAGTATTTACAATACCCAAGACAGGGGTTCAGCCTCAGTGTCCATCAATAGATGAGTGGACAAAGAAAATGTGGTATATATGCACAATGGACTATTACACAACCATAAAAAGTATGAGATCATGTCATTTGAAACGACATGGATGGACCTAAAAGGCGTTATGCTAAGTGAAATAAGTCAGACTGAGAAAGATAAACATCACATGATTCCACTCAAAAATGGAATTAATAATAATAAATAAGCAAAAAATAGAATCATAAATACAAATGTTTACCAGAGGGGAAAGGAGTTTGGATTGGACAAAATGGGAGAGGGAGATAACAGGCTTCCAACTAGAGAATGAATAAGCTACAGGAGTAAAAACCAGAGTATAAGAAATATAGTCAGTGATATTATAATAGCAACATAATGGGAGAGATGGTAACTATACTTGTGACCCTAGTGTAATATATGAACTTGTCAAATCACTGTTGTACACCTGAAAACTAATGTAATAGTTGTGTCAGCTATACTCAAATAGATACATAAATAAATACTATAAAAACTCATAATGTAGAAGATTGAACAGTTTATTATAAGCAGCACTTGTCTGTCACCAGGTAAAGTTTCTCTTTTCTTTCAGGGGAGTGTATAACACCATATCAATTCAGTATATTTTTATTTCCAAGTCAAGTACAAGATGCTAACCACTCTACCTGACTGTAATTATTTTTCCTGCATTTCTGTGAAGGTCTGAAGTTCCCTGAACCATTTCTGGAGGCTACAGATCACAGTACTCAAAAACTTATTAGAACTAGATATGTTCTTGCTACTTTGAACCCAGCTAATGCCTTTCACTGATCTAGTGCCTTCTTGTAGAAATTAGGAAAACCTACAATATTTTACACTGACGTCTAAACTCTTCTTTGTAATAAAATTGGTTTATTTTCTCTATTAATAAAAACTAGTAACATTCTATTCAATCAATGTGCAAGTTATCTGCTTGATAATTTTTGAGTAATCAACCATTAAATTCTTATTAAGTTCAATCTTTAAAGTTGCTTCAAGGTAATTGCTTTGTCAACCTTGATTTTCATTGTTTCCTAAACAGAGTTGAGAAATTGTTCCTGTCTTATAAAGATGAAACCTAAAAAAGTATTGAGGGGAATAGAAAATATATAAACATAATATAAATGGTGCAGATTACAATGAAGAATATTCTGACAGACATTGATATGGGAGTAGGAACGTAATAAGACTTTCTTTTATATTGGTTTATATGTAGCAGCTTTTTCTTATCTTTTTTTTATTTTGGGGATTAAATATAACAAAGAAAACTGGCACTCTTATTTTTAAGTGGATCTGTATTTTGTTGGATAATATATGATCTATACCTTAAAATAACCCCATTACTTTATGGAAATAGTATTTCAAATACCTCCAGTATCTTATTTTGCTGGAAAAAAATGGAAATGTATAATTTCCATGGATACAGTTAAGAAATTTTAGGATTGTAACCTGTAAACTAACTTTAATTTCTAAACAGGAAAAGAGAAAAGGAACCAAACAAGTTTGTATGGATAGAGGTCTGGCTTTAATCATTTAACATTGTTCTTAAATATTATTTATTAATTTCAATAAAATAAAAATAAAATGTATCCAAAACAAGATATCCAAATTAATAAGCCCTTATTTTATTTTATTGATTATCATTTTTAAAGGTTGTATTTATTTATTTGACAGGAAGAGAGAGCACAAGTGGGAGGAACAGCAGAGGAAGAAGAAGGAGACTCCCTTCTGAGCAGGGAGCCCAACATGGGGCTTGATCTCAGGACCCTGAGATCATTACCTAAGCTGAAGGCAGTTCTTAACCAATTGAGCAACCCAGATAAGAATAAACTCTTATTTTACAACCCATTTATATGCAAGGTACATACCACATTCCATTCAATAATTACAGGGAAATGCTATTATATTTTTACTTTAATTTAAACAATAATATTTTATCTTTTTTTCTCTTACAAGGAAACAAAACATAGGAATTAACTAAATTACTTTGGTTTTCCTGACACCAAAACTAGCATTTATTTTGCTATCATCAACTTCCTATTTGTAGAGACAGGGGAATTCATTTATATGCATTAGCATTTAACTATTAATTTGTTCCAAACTCTTCACTGTAGATTAACTGTCGAACTTCAGCATATATATTATAATATATTTATCTTTAAAAAATTTAGTTCCCTAGACTCTACCCCAAGAAATGCTGACTTAGGATCGAGACTTAGACAAGTCTGTTTTTTTTTTGTTGTTTTTTGTTTTTGTTTTTGTTTTTGTTTTTGTTTTATAATCTCCCCATGTTAAATGTCTAGGAAGTCCCAACACACTTTATAATGTAAGACCTCAACAGAATTGACCTTAACAATATGACTAACATATATGGAATTCTTTCAATATTCTGGTCTCTATCCTAAGAACCTTATAATCTCCTTCCTGTTTATACTCTATCCTACACCCAGAAACTTACTTCATAAACTCCCCTTTGCCTGAAAATTATTACTCTCCCCTTTAATTAATTATTGTTTTTTTTTATATTTAAGCTCTGTTTTAATTCACACCTCCCCCAGAAAGACTTCTGTAGCCAAATCAAACTACATTTTTCTTTGTCCTACTACACCAAAAGCACATCTCATTTATTTACATATTTTATTATTTTAACACATAAACACACTGTCATACTTTGAAGGACTTGTTCTGTGCTTGTGTGTGTGTGTGTGTGTCTGTGTGCGTTGTGTCTGTATGTGTAAAGTTAGCCTAAAAAGAAACAGGATTCACTCCCTATCATGGAATTCATGCAGAACTGGAACATATTGAGGGGACATAAATTAAAACAATTTGAATGAACAGATTCTGTTGAAATGAGCATGATATTGGTCTTATTGTCTATGAGTCTCAGAAACAAGAGGCTGGGGAGCTATACTAATTTTCATATCTATGAAGTTCTTATGCCTTGTAGATCTAAATGAGTTTATCTACACCAGCATGTTCACCTTGGAATATTTCATCCTTTATATAATACTGCAGGTTTAGGTCGTGTCTAAAGCATAAGATAATTTCTACTTATCTTTTTCAACTTGAAACTCAAACTTTTAATCATGACCTGGCCTCTGCTTCCTTTAAAATTATTTTATAAACCTATTCTCTTCTCAAGGCATATAGAAATCTTTACATTTTTATTTATTATTTATTCATTTATTTGAGAAGGAGAGAGCATGCACGTATAAGACAGGAGGGCAGAGGGAGGGAATCTTTCAAACAGATTCTCTGCTGAGTGTGGAACCCCACACAGGGTCTGATCCCATGACCATGAGATCATGAACTGAGCCAAAACTAAGAGTTAGACATTTAACCAACTGAGACATCCAGGCACCTCTATTCCCAGGCCTTTTAAAAATTGTGACTAAGTTTCTCCTCATACTTAACATCCTGGATCATGCACCTGGCACGTAATAGGTGTTCAGAAAATATCAAGTCCTTGTGTGCAGACCATCATGCAGTGAGTGTCAGCGGATATTTCATCTGTGGGAGGAGCCAAGCCTGTCCAGCATACACATGATTATGATTATGGTCCTTACTGAGCAGTAAATTCTGGTTTAACTTGTTAAGATGGGTATTTATTTCTTCATAATGGGCTATATACATATATGTTTTTAGTTAATGCTCTAGCAAACCTATTAGTAATTATTATTATCCCTCTTTTCATAAAAAGGGAACTGGAGTATAGATATTTTAGTCAACTTTTCCAAATTCTACAACTAGGAAGTAGCTGAACTGGTATTTCAGACCAAAGTATATTAGCCAAAGCCCATACTTTTTCTGCTGCACTACACCAATAGTCCTTTGTTAACTTTGAACACTGGTGTGGACAGACTTCACTGAAGGCACATGGTTTGGGTTGTATTTTTAGGGAGGTATAATTAATACCAAAGTACTTTCAGTAGTCTGGTGATTGCAAGGGGCAATTTTTTCAAAGACAAATCTTCCCTGTTGTAAGACTCCAGAGAGGTTACAAGTGCAGGAATAGAAAGATCTGCCTTACCTGTGTTTGCTTTGTATTACCAGGGCAATGAGACTCCAAAAACATGCCCTTGGCTTTGTTCTTACTGCATTTGCTCTGCACTGTGCACAGACTTTTAAACAGCAACCTCCATCCATCAGAGTTGTCATGTGATTTTACATCTGTGCTTCTTGTATTTTCTTCTGTTATAAGCAGATGTCTTAGCCATATATCTGCAAAATTATTCATTCAATAAAACAATTATTTCTTTGCAGACATGGGCCAGCCCTGTGACAGCCCACCATATTGGAAGGGATAGAAAAATTAATTTAATGAAATTAGATATTCAATAATTATATTCAATAATATATATGCATTATTCAATATTGATATATATTCATTCATTACATGTATATTATTATTCAAAAATATATATTCAAATATATATATATATAATGTAGGAAATAATAAATAATACTGTATCTTTGAATGGAGGTTTTATACATCAATAAGAGTGAAGCCAAGCTGAATTTCGAGCAATGAAGGAAAGCAGTAGGACAACAAGAGAAGAGATGGGTGTAAGTTGGTATGAGATGCTATTGAGGGACATGATTTATCTCAGCTACACGCATTCATGTAGCTTACCTTCTAGTGGAAAAATAAAGAAAACAAGTTTCCGAGTGTGTGCACACAGACATGCACACACATGTTGTGTGAATAGTGGTGCCATTTAGTAAAATGCCGGAGCCTAAAGTAGAGCAGCTCAGGGTAAAATTTAAAATTTTGGCTTTGAAATGTTAAGTCTGAGATTTAATTGGAGATAGCCAATAGCATTATTGAATAGGTGAGTGCTTAATAGCTTAGCATTTGGGGTATAATTGGTGAAGGGAGGAATAAATTTGAGACAATGGACATATAGATGATATCTGAGACTATGGGGCTTGGGGAAAAAAAAATGTTAGATGAGACTGAACTTTGGTGGAGGGGATCCCACACAGTAGACTGAGGACAGACAATAGGAATAGAAGAAACCAGTAGAGGGTAACAGCCTATGATCCTAATTAAAGTTAATGTTTTAAGAAGAAAGCAAAAATAAATCAATAAATTAAATTCAAAAGAATAAAAAATTTAAAAGAAAGCAAAATTGCTTGTGTCAAAATTGTGATGTGGACTGGGGTGCTTCGGGGGCAAGTCTGTTAAAGGTTCTTGTTTTCTGATCAGATCATGATGTAACACTCCTGAGAGAGAGCCCCACATTGGGCTGTGCTCTCAGTGTGGAGTCTGGTATTCTCTCTCTCTATCTCCTCTGCCTCTCCTACTCATGCTCTCTCTCTCAAATAAATAAATCTTAAAAAAATATGATGTGGACAAAATAATATGATATGCGGCAAATGTGGAAATCAAAGTTATGCAATGTCATTTAAAGGAATAAAAATGCTGCATGTGTTCTTTCTTATTATCTGTAACCCCCTTCCTTTCCAGTCCAGCAAATACATTTTTTGCTGTTGTCTATCCTGCTCTGTGTCCATTAAGACAGATTTCTAACTGTGTCACCCATGTTGTCTTGTCTTCTCGGGCTTGGGATTTTGAAATATTTTACATATAAATAAAATTTCTGACTTTTCATGTAATAAATGTAATAAACATTTGTGTATTGTGTATTATATTATGTAAATGTAATAAATGTAATAAACATAAAATAAAATGTAAATAAATTTCATGTGACAAATGTAATAAACAGAACCTGAAATGTGGGGTCCCACTCTAGCATGGCAATGATGGGCAAAAGCTGCATCTTTGAAATAGGTCAAGTACGGTGCAGTTGCCCACAGTTCCCAAAGAGCACCCATATGCACCTGGGCACCTATTCATGGATTGTTTAAAACATTTATATTGGCTCTGGAACCCTCTGGGCATACACAGTTTAACTGCTACAAGGTGGTTACCACTGAAGAATTTGTATACAAGGATTTGTGAAATAGCAACATGTCTTGGTATATAGAGAAATTATCTGTTATCACTACAAGTCTGAGAAATTCTCATGCCAGACTCACCATGGGGTTTCCTGAACCCTTTATTTCTGACCCTTGTCCATCAACACTGGTACAGTTCCAAGTGCCCCAGTGAGACATTGTTACCAACATGGCACAGGCATAGCTGAATAGGCAGCAGGACATTTCTATTTCACAATGAAATTCCTATCATCAGGTCTATTTCCACGGACAACCTCTACAAACCATACATTTTTCAGTGACCTGCAGGAAAATGAGGGTTCCAAACAGGATCACATTTCTGCTTGCCCAATGCCTGGTGGAATCAATCAGAGCAAATAAAACCAGGAAGAGTGAGAGATGGCAAAGAAGGATTAGCAAATATGATCTTATTCCAACAAATTACATAACCTAAAAGAACGATTTGTGAATCTGACAGTAGATATTGCAATTGAATATCACTTTGCAGCAGTAGAATTGCTTCTAAAGCTGTCAGCACTCAGCAGGTGGTAGAAAGTTGGCAACTCTTATGAAAGCCATTTATACATAGTGCATTTCATGTAAACAGTGACAGTAAAAAGCTAAAATGTTCCAGAAATAAGATGCAAATATTACAAATGGGCTTGCTTCAATAAGAATCTGGGCAGTTGTACCTTAATTAAAATAAAGAATAACTTTAAGACAGCATCCACATATTAGATACATTTTTTTGGCTCACAGTGCTATTGGCAAACTATTCACCACAGTTACTCTGAGACGATTCCTGTTAACTTTGAAGGTTACTTACAGTATTATTCCACTTCTGGGTTCCCAATTCATTCAGTACTTTTGAGTTTTTGGAAGATAAAAATTTTTTTTTTCCTGTATTTTCAATGACAGTCACAGTACCACAGTACTAGTCCTAGAAATTTTCAATTTTTTTTTCTGTTCATCCTTAGAAACTCAACTTTTAATAATCATAGAGACTAGACTCTCCCTGAAGATTTCTTTAAGTAAAATACTTTAATAAATTAAAATCTATAAACAGATAAGTTCACAACAGAATTAAACTCTCTAGGTTATCCTTAAACTCCTTTGTGTTCTAGTTAAGAAATATCAATAAACTAATCTGGATCAAATGAAATTCAAAACAACTAAATAATGGTAGCTATATCTACTGTACTGTTACATTGACAGAAGAAAGTATGAAATATGTTTGTACAATCTTAAAAACACATAAATATATCTTTTATATTATGACATTCTATATTTGTAAGTTACCACAAAGTCTCCTTGAAACAATTTTGTTGTTCTGATGATGAGAGATATATCAGATATGTGGTAAATGATTTAAACAAACCTAAAAACTAGATAGTTTTAAAAAGCAAAAAAATGAGGTTGTGGAAGTTCCAGTTACTTTCTAAAGAACATATATAATGTATAGCTTACCTAGGATAAAACCAGGTATCTTTCTCTTCTCTCCCTGCCTTCTTTCTTTTCCCTCTCCCATTATTTTTGTAAATTGTGATAAAATATATGTAAAATAAAATTTAGCATTGTATCTTTTTAAGAATTCACTGGCACTAGGGGATCTGGGTGACTCAGTCAGTTAAGTGTCTGACTCTTGATTTTTGGGTCAGGTCATGATACCAGGGTCCTGAGTTCATGTCCTATGTGGAGCTTCATGTTGGGTTTCGAGCCTGCTTGGAATTCTCTCTCTTCCTCTCTGCAGGTCTTCTCAAAAAAAGAGAGAAAGAGAGAAACAAAGAAAGAGAAGAAAGAAAGAAACAAAAGAAACAAATGAATCCCCTGGCATTAAGTGCATACACAGTGTTGTACAAGTATCACACTATCTATTTTCAGAACTGTTTTATTGTTCCAAGTAGAAACATTGTACCCATTAAGCAACTACTTTCCCCATTTTTTTTGTCTGTGACAACAGCTGTTTTACATTCTGTCTCTATGAATTTGACAATTCTAGGGACCTTATGTAAGTGGAATCATACAGTGTTTATCATTTTTTTAATTATTTTTTTGGTCTTCTTGTAACTGGCTTATTTTATTTAGTGTAATGTTTTTCAAGCTTCATCTATATTGTAGCAAGCATCAGAATTACCCTCATTTTAAGGCTGAATATATCATTATATGCATACCAAATTTGTTTTTCTAGTCATCTGATGATGGTGCTTGACTCATTTCCACATTTTGGCTATTATGAATAGTGTTGCAGTAGACATGAGTGTACAAATAGCTCCTTGAAACTTACTCTCAAATCTTCCGGAAATAGAATTGCCAGATCATGTAGGAATTCAATTTCTAATATTTTGAGGAATGATGACATTGTTTTCCATAATGGCTGTACCATTTTTATTTTCCAAAGCAGAAGTATACAAGGATTCTAATCTCTCTACATCCTAACTTACATTTATGTTCTTTCTTCTTTTTTGATAATAGACATTCTACTATGTGTGAGGTGGTATCCCACAGTAGTTTTGAATTGTATTATCCTAATAATTAGTGATGTTGAGCATCTTTTCATGTGTTCTTTGGTCATCTGTATGTCTTTTTGGTGAAAAAAGACTGTCCAGATCCTTATCCTATCAAAAAAAAAAAAAATGCCATTTTTTTCACAATTAGGTTGTTTGGCTTTTGTTGATAAGGCAAAGAAAAAAATTTAAAAAAAAAAGGAAGAAGGAGAGAATATAATCAGGTGGAAGACTAGAACAAAGCCATACACTAGAATTAGGGTATGTTTCAGTCTGTTGAAGAAACTGTATCCCAAAATTTTAAAGAAAGAAAAAATTACATAGATACAAAAAATAAGGTTGAATACAATGAAAGGATAGAATATGATTGCAAAAATGAAAATTTAAAAAAATGAAAAAGAAAAATTCTAAAAATTAACTTTGTAAAACTAAAGAATCATGGGGAAAAAAGTTATGACTTCTATGTGCTGCATTCCCCAGCATTGGAGTTTTGTCGTCCTGATTGGTTAGTAAACTTGGTCTTGGCTGATATTCTTGCTGATATTCTGGGGGAGGGACCTGTGGCAGTGATTTTCAAATTTCTTTGCCCTAGGCAGAACAGCACCACCCTTGCCAGGGCCAGGCTAAGTTCTCTGCTTGGGTTTGCTCTCAGTAGCTATTCTTTCCTGAAAGCTTTCCATACAGCTTTGGAGGATGAGAAGGAAATAGCAGCCTTCCAATTCCCAGCCCCAGAGGAGCTGAGAATTCTGGGTCCCACTCCTCAGTGTGCTCTCAGAGAAAAGCAGTCAATCACTCCTGTCTCCTTGGTCTCTGGCTGTGCTCTGTGCTCACCCGAATTTGTGACCCAGCATTTCTATCTTGCACACAATCCCGTTTGGGTTTCCAAACCTAGCAGATCACTGTGGTGCTCTCGCATGCTACTCCTCCTGGGGGAGGAAGGGGAGTCTCCTTGGATCTGCCACTTATTGGTTCCATGCTCAAAGAGTAGTGGCCCAACTGTGCCTCAGATCACAGTTTATGGAAAACTGAGCTGAGAGCCTGCTTCTTGGCTCTATCTTTGTAGCCAGCTTCTCCTCTCCGATACTTGAGAACTCTGCCACACTCAGAAATCCCCAGTCTTTCTTTGACCCCAAGCATCCTGAGACTACACTCTCCCAGCGAGTGTTCCACCCCTCCCTCTTAGTGACTGGACCAATATCCCTCAGTGGAGCAGACTTCTAAAAGTTCTGATTTCGTGGTCCTCTGCTCTATCATTTGCTGGTAGCTGGCTGATGGAGGTGCCCTCCTCCTGTGGTCTATTTTCCTGTATGTCACCTCAGATTCACTTCTCCACATGTCCTACCTTCCAGAAAGTGGTCACTTTTCTGTTCATGAAATTGTTGCTATTTTCTTTGATCTCCTGTTGAGTTTGGAAGTGTTCAGAATGGTTTAATAACTAGCTGAATTCCTGGGACCAGAAGAAATTTAGGTCTCCTATACCTCCACCATCTTGCTCCTCCTCTCTTAGATTATCTTTATTAGTATTTAGATAGAGTTTTACATTAATATATATCAGGGAAAATGGACTATAGTTCATGGAGTTAGTTTAGAAGTGTTTCTTCTTCTTTGATTTTTTTGGTAATAATTTGAAGAATATGGGTATTTATTTCTCTTCAAATATTTGTTAGAATTTACTAGTAATGACTGCTGGTTTTCTGTTTTTTATTGTTTGGAAAGTTTTGATTACTAAGTCAATCTTCTTACCACTTTTAGGTCTATCAAGCTTTCTATTTCTTCATGATTCAGTCTTGCTAAGTTGCATTCTCCCAAAATTTATCAATTTCATCTAGATTATCTATTTTTTTAATTTATTTTTTAGATTATCTAATTTTTCAGTATACAGTTCTGCATAGTATTCTGGTAATATCATTTTCTTTTTACTTGTTTGTTTTTTCAGTTCTTTTTTTAGTCTAGCTAGTTATTAATTTTCTCATTTTGAATAATTAATCCTTAGTTTCATTTACATTGTCTATTCCCTATTTTATCTCTGCTCACCATATTATTTTCCTTCTGCTAGTCTCCTAGTCTCAGATATAGTGGATTCTTAATTTCTAGTTTCTTAAGGTAAACATTTAGATTGTTGGTTTGAAACCTTTGTTCTCTTCTATTTTAAGCATTTTATTCATAAATGCCCCTTTTCAGAACTGCTTCACTGCATCCCATAAGTTTTATTATGCTATCTTTTCATATTTATTTGTCTCAAGATATTGTATAAATTCTATACAATGTCTTTGAACCATTGAGGATATATTATTTAATTTCCAAACATTTTTCAGACTTTCAGTTTTACTTCTGTTATCAATTTCTAATTAATTCTATTGTGATTGAAAAGGCATATTATTTTTTCATGTTTTTAAATTTATTAAGAATTGTTTTGTGACTATACACACATGGTCTATCATAGAGAATACCCCATGTGCATTTCAGAAAACTGCAATCTACTGTTGTTGAGTGCAGTGTCCCGTAAATATTTTTAAGGTCCAGATACTCCAGCAGTGATGACATCCCCATAAGTACATGTCTCTTGTAAAGGACCTCTTCCACCTCTCCCCAGAAAAGAAGCAGAAGAAGAAATACCTGCTTCAGGGTCCCAACCCCTACTTCATGGATGTGAAGTAACCAGGATGTTATAAAATCACCACCATCATTAGGCATGCACAAATGGTAGTTTTTTTTTTGTGTTGGCTACTCCACTTTTAATTTATTTTTTAGATTATCTAATTTTTCAGTATACAGTTCTGCATAGTATTCTGGTAATATCCTTTTCTTTTTACTTGTTTGTTTTTTCAGTTCTTTCCAGCCTACAGGGGGAAAAGCTAGGCTCCTCGAAGGATGCTCCTTCAGATGGAAGCCGCACTTTTAGTGAATCAAAATGAGTTGGAAACTATCCCAATAAACAGATTTTGAATACACACACCAAAAATATGTCTTTTAGACCTGGCTTATTAATAGTTTCATTTATATCTTCTATTTCTTTATTGACTTTCTATGTTGTTCTATCCATTATTTAAAGTAGACACAGGACTCTTCCACTATTATTGTAGAGCTCCTATATCTACCTTCAGTTGTGCCAGCGTTGGTTTCAGATATAAAGGAACTCAGGGGTTTGGTGCACATATTTGTACTTATGTCTTTTGAAGAAATGATACTTCCATTATTATGTAATGTCTAAATTTGTGATTTATAACATATTTTACAAATATTTCATTTTTAAAATAGTAATAAAACCATTCTTGTTTTTGTTTGCTTATGATTTGTTGATTTCTGTGGAATATCTTTTTCCATTGTTTCCTTTGCATCACAGTTTTTTCCTTAGATCAAAAGTGAGTTTCTTATAGATATTATATAGTTGGATACCAACATTTTTTCTTATCCATTCTGCTAATCTATTTGTATTGATCGGAGAGCTTAATCTGCTTAAATTTAAAATATTTGATAAGGAAGAATTGCTCTTCTGTTTTTGTTGTTGTTGTTGTTGTTGTTGTTGTTGTTGTTGTTTTATGACTTACAGCTTTTTTGTCCCTTCTTTTTTCTGTCTTTGCCTTCCCTGTGTATATATATATATATTTTTTTTCTTTGTGATTGCCAAGGGATTATGTAAAGCATCCTAAAGTTATAGCAATCTATTTTAACTGATAGCAACTTAGTTTCAGTCACATTAAATAAATCTATCTTCCACAATCCTGCTTCTTTCCCACTTCATTATTTCTGTCACTAGTTACCTCTTTGTATATATGTACCCATTAACATATATCTAAAGTTGGGGCGCCTGGGTGACTCAGTTGGTTAAGCAACTGCCTTCGGCTCAGGTCATGATCCCAGAGTCCCGGAATCGAGTCCCACATTGGGCTCCCTGCTCGGCGGGAAGCCTGCTTCTCCCTCTGTCACTCCCCCTGCTTGTGTTCCCTCTCTGGCTGTGTTTCTCTCTGTCAAATAAATAAAATCTTTAAAAAATATATATATATATATATATCTAAAGTCATTTCATATATTTTTGTCTTTTAAATTCTATGAAAGAATAAAGGGTAGTTAAAAAGAAATCTATATAATAGTTTTTAAATTGGTTCATATGTTAATCTCTATCAGGTACTGTCTCCTATTTTGCTTTTTCCAACCCGAAGGACTCCCTTTGATAGAAACCAGTAATGAACTTCCTCAGATTCTGTTTATCTGGGAAAGGTCTAAGTAACTCCCCATCTTGAAGGGCAATTCTGCTAGATATAGAATTATTATTTTTTGTTACCTTTTTCTCTCAGCATTTTAAGTATTTCATCCCACATTCTACCTGCAAGATTTCTGCTGAGAAGACAGCTTATCATCTTTTAGCACTTCCTTTGTATATGGCAAGTTGCTTCTCTGTCACCACATTCAAGATTCTCTCTGTTATGACTTTGGACAATTTGATCACATTTGTCCTGGTGTAAGTCTCTTGTTTTTTTTTTTTTTTTCCTACTCACATTTTGTTAGTGTCTTTTTGTATTTTTATATTTGTCTCCTCAAATTTGGAACTTTTCAACCATTATTTCTTTAAGGAAAATCTCTGACTATTTCATGCTCCTTTTCCAGGCTTACATACACAGATGTGGGGTCTACTTAATGGTGGCCCATATGTCTCTTAGTTCTGCTGAATTTTCTTCTTCTTTTTTTTTTTTTTTGCTCCTCAGACTCAGTTATTTTAGATGATCTGAATTCAAGTCCCCAATTTTTGTGCTAAGTGTGCTAGTCTGCTGTTGAACCCCTCTACTGATTTTTTAAATTCAGTTATTATGTTTTTGATCTTTGGAATTTTGATTTGGTTCATTTAAAATAATTTATGTATCTTTGCTCATATTCTCATTTGGTTAATATATTGTGTTTTATTTATTCTTATTTATTTATTTATTTGTTGTTTCTGAGAGAGAGAGAGATAATTGGTGGAGGGGCAGAGAGAGAGAGAGAATCCTCAGGCAGACTCACCCACTGATCATGGAATTCCATGTGGGGCTCAAGCTCAGGTCCCTGAGATCATGACCCGATCCAAATCAAGAGTCAGCCTCTTCACTGACTGAGCCCCACAACACCCCAATATGTTTCAATGTGTTTAGTTTCTTTTTCTCTTATAGCTCTTTAAGCATATTTAAGTAAGTTTTTCAAATTCCTTATTAAGTAAGTCATAACTCTGAATTTTCTTAGGGTCAGTTTCTGATTAATTTTGTTTGTATAAGTGAGTATTATTTCCCAGTTTATTTGTACGTTTTATATTTTGTTGAAAATTTGGCATTTGAAAAATAAGAACTTTTCTCAATCTTTGCAGTCTGGCCTTTACTAATCAGCTTGGTGTAAATGTGTGGGTCCCTTCACATTATTGTGCAGGATGTGTCTTCCCTGAATCTGTTGGTGTGTGTTTTTGTTTTGTTTTGTTTTGTTTTTGTTTCTGTTTTCCCCCTCCAGCTCTCTGGTATACATTGCTATTTTTAAACCTCTTAATTTTTCACAGTATTGTTTTTGCTTCTTCACAGAACTTCAGGTGTGTTCTTTTATTATTAAAGATTTTATTTATCTATTTTGACAGAGAGAGAGATCACAAGTAGGCAGAGAGGCAGGCAGAGAGAGGAGGAAGCAGGTGCCCTGCTGAGCAGAGAGCCCAATGCAGGCCTCGATCCCCGGACCCTGAGATCATGACCTGAGCTGAAGGCAAAGACTTAACCCACTGAACCACCCAGGCGCCCCGCTTCAGGTGTCTTCTTGTATTTCTCTTCTTAGAATCTCTTGCCTCAGGCAAGCATGGATACAAAGTTCCCTGAATCACTATCTTACCTCAGTGCCTTTCATTGTTTTTAGTGGCCTCCATTCTGATCTTCAAACTGTCACTGCTTCCATCAGTGCTCCAGATTAGGAAGGAGAGAAACCAGTGTCTTGGGCAGTTCAAAAATGGGCCATAATGGAGGTGCCTGGGTGGCTTAGATTGTTAAGCATCTGCCTTCAGTTCAGGCTGTGACCTCCAGGCCTGGGGATCAATCTGTTCTTCAGGTCCCCTGCTCTGTGGGGAGTCTGCTTCTCCCTCTCCATCTGCCCCTCCCCTGTCTGTGTGCGCTGGAATGCTCTCTCTCTCTCAAATAAATATATAAAATCTTTTTTTTAAAGAAAGGAAGCCAGAATGTGCGAACAAGTTTCATTTCTGTATTTCCATTTTCTGTATTTCCATCTTGAGGGAGGAGCCTGGGATTCTCACCCTTGCCAAGTTTACTAGAGCTGGGTTGGCGCTAAAGGTAGCAAAACTGTCAGCTCCCAGCCCTGTTGAATGTGGCCTTCTCATGTTTAGGCAATTACTTAGGTGTTGCAGATTCTTGATTGATATCTAGTGTTCCCACAAAGTTACTTTGGTATTTATGTTGTTTGTTTTTTTTCATGGAGAAATGAGGGCCTGGAGCTTTCTAGTCCATCATTTTGCTGATGTCCTATAGTGACACTTTAAATTATCTTCTCATCTTCTTTCATGAATATTCTATAAATATTTTCTTCTCAGTTACCATGGGTATTACATATACTATCCTAAAGTTAAAACTATCTAATTTGGGGGCACATGGTTGGCTCAGTTGGTTGAGCAACTGCCTTCGGCTCAGGTCATGATCCCGGAGATCGGGGATCGAGTCCCACATGGGGCTCCCTGCTCGGCGGGAAGCCTGCTTCTCCCTCTCTCACTCCCCCTGCTTGTGTTCCCTCTCTGGCTGAGTTTCTCTCTGTCAAATAAATAAATAAATAAATAAATAAATAAATAATGAATAAATAAAACAATAAATCTTTTAAAAAATATCTAATTTGAATTGACACTGACTTAAGTGTAACCTCATATAAAAATGCTACTTCTGTACAGCTCCATTCCTGATCCTCTTGCTATTTTCCATTGCCACGTATATATCTTCATAGATCATGTGCTTAATGTCATGGATACATGAACATTTTATACAATTGCCTTTGAAATCCTATAGAAACTTTTAAAAATTAAAAAATGTTAATTATATTAATATGTGTATTATGTAATATTAACATAATAACAACATAATAACAATAATACTAAATTTTATATTTGCCTATGAATTTAGCTTCACTGGAGAGTTTAAATCTCATATGTCTTGGAGTTACTGTATAGCATTCTTTCATTTCAAACTAAAGGATTTTCTTTTGTATTTCTCCTGACAAATCTATTGACAGTAAACTCCCTTGGTTTGTTGTTTATCTTAGAATTTTTTTACTTTTCCCTCAACTTTGAAGGAAAACTTTGATGGGTATAGAATTTTTTGTTCTCTGAAATTTTTTCTCTTTAGTACTTTAATAGATCATCCCAATGCCTTCTTACCATCCCAGTAACTTCTTACCTTCTCACCTTCTCAAGATAAATCAGCTAATAATCTCATTGAGATTTTCCTCAATCTCAAGCACATTCTGGCTTCTTTAAAAAAAAAAATGATTTTATTTATTCCTGCATGTAACCGCGCCTTTCTTATGACTTTCAAAATATTCCTTTGCCATTGGCCATTTCATTACTATACTTCTCCCTATGGTCTCTTGTTTTTTTCCCACTTAGATCTCATTGCATGTCTTGCATTTGTAGATTTAAATATTTTATCAAATTTTGGTAGGTTTCATTTATTATTCTTTAGTAATATTTTGACACTTATGATGTTTGTAAGGTAAGTAGTATACAATGGTTGGAGTTTGAAATGATAAGTTAAATGTTGATAAACCTGGCAGTCAGAGAGGACATTTACACTAAATGATTAAAAATGTTTATAAATTGGGATAATCATTAGAACAATCAACAATAGGCAGTTACTGCAAAGAGGTAATTTCATAACATATACCTAGTTCATGGTTGCAGGTTGGAATGTCTGGGCTGTACAAGGTTTACTTCTCTAAGTATCAAGATCACTCCAGGAGATAAGCACAGGGTCAGTCAACTACATGTTCTAAAATTCTTTTCCTTTTTTTTTTTTTTTTAATTTCCAGCATAGTTCCAGAAACAATTTGCTACCTCCAGAGATAAACCGTCCTTTCAAATTAGAGTTGGAGAGGGGTTAGACAACCTGTACACAGGCCCACCTAGTCAATTACCTTAGCACTGTAATATGAAGGGATGCTGTCCTTATGCTCATTTCAGCCCATTTAGATCAGGTTCATGGCAAGAGAAGCTTTATTTGAGGAATCTGAAGACCCAAATCATTGTTAATTATCTCTAAGATGGTAATATTTCATTTTTTATCATGGTAGTATTTGATATTTAGCACATGAGCATGAACACCTAATCAAATATACTTCAGGACTTTAGACCAGGGGTCAACAGAAAGCAAATATTTTAGGTTTTACAATCCATAGCATTTCTGTCATAACTACTCAGCTCTGCTTTGTAACAAAAGTGAAGCATAGACAATATGTCAACAAACAAATTTGGCTGTCTTTCAATACAGCTTTATTTAATGAAATGAGCATCAGGCTAGATTTGGCTTGTTGACCGTGGTTTCTCAGTTCAAGCCCTAGACTCTTCTGATTCAGTTTGCTTCCCCCAACAGTTGCATAAATGCCTTCTGTGTTGAAAGATCCCAGGATACAATCTTGAGTACCTGATTTGGATATGAAGTGAGGTTCAGGATATGGCATTGTGATTATAGGTTTCAAGTCACTTTCATGTACACTGAAGCTTGGGAACCATTGCACCATATGATGTTCTAAGAGAAGATATATAGGGAAATATTTTGTTATTCAGAACAGAAAGAGGAAGTCTTTTTTGGGAGATTAGAGGTTAGAGACAGCATTCAGTAGCTCAGTCTTACAATTCTGCTGTAGGAGGAAAATTAACTAAAAGAAAATAAACTGAGGAGAAGCAAATTGAGAGAAAAGTTTTCCACATTATAAGTAATGCAAACTTTGTTCTTTCTCTAAATTTTACAAAATATGCTCGATTTAACAGATGTATAACAGCCTTCAACAACTTTTCAACTGAAAGATTCAGGTGTCAGAATTGCTGGACGTTCCCCCCTAGCCATTCCCTGAAATTGTTTTATGTCTTTACAAGAAAAAACACAGTGTAAGGTTAACTACAGGTCTACTTCTGAGAGAATGGCTTGCCTGTCTATGTGAAATAAATAATAGCAGTATTCAAAAAGTTCATTTTATTTCCTGCACAATTGACTGGGTTACATCTTCAGTGTAACACTCATCACAAGAACACTGGGAATCCTTACAGGAATGTAAATGAATGGCACCGTAAAGAATAATAACTAGCACCCACTTCCCAGTTGCCTTTACCTAATCCAAGGAGAATCAATAAACCCACTGAGGGTTTCACCTTTTTAAATGAAACATGTTTAGCCTGTGGAAAATACTGGAGCCTAATGATCATGGCCCACTTCAGAAGGCTGCATTCTATATTATATATTGCTATTCTTCATTGGAATCCTCTCTATAATTAGGAATTGTACTAAGCAGTTAACCAACTCTTTGTTTTGGTTTAACTACTGTGGTTTCCACAGCATAAAATATTCATCTTCACATTATAAGCATATAGTACTATACCACTTGTTATGCACAATGTCACAATAGAATCAACTCTCCTCTGACTGTATGATTGCTAATGATAGAGGTAATAGAGGTGAACCTACCAATATGTGCTATGATTTGTTCTGATGTGTAATTCACAGATCATGGTATCAACTCCATCTGGCTGTGATATTTAAAAGAGGACATCCATATATAGTCTATAATTAAGCAGTTGCCTAACAAATGCTAGTACTTGTGGTCAAGAATTGGTTATTAGTAGCAGATATATATATATCTGATATATATATATTTTTATATATATTTATATATATATTTTTTATATATATATAAAGTATATATATATATATATATATATTTTTTTTAAGACCCAGAGACTATGTGAATTTTCAGTCAATAGGCACAGAGAAGTAAGGTAAAGGAAACTGGAATTTTGCATTAAAATGTATTAGCTCTGTGATTTTGGGCATATAAATCCTTTGCATATATGTTTTCTCAACTTTCAAAAAGGGTATAGAACCTGCTATACCTTTGTCTCATTTTGTTTTGAGGATCAAATGAGAGGTTATGTGAAAATTATTAAGCGAATGTGTTCTTACATAAATGCAAGTTGTTATGAAGACATTAGATATCAGGTAGTAGAACCTCGATACATTTTGCCAAAGGATTCTAAGAGGAGCTAGGTCTTTGCCCACCTTCTTCTTTGGTTTTTAAGATTTTTAAAGAATTTCATCTCAAGGGAAATTTATGAATAATATGACAAAATGGATCCAAATCGTGATTATGATCATTATTACAACTCATATATTTAATTCAACAGAACAATGTATAGCTGGTCTTAGTCTGCTGTATGTAAAACTATTTCTCCATCATAGCAAAACATCTTACTGAAAATGTAGGGCCATTTTAATAGAGTAATAACTTGCCAAACATCTTCAAAGCACTATGGGAATCTTCCTAGCCTTCAGATGCATGTAAAAGAATAAGCTCTATTATCAGAAAGCTCTTATTTGTAATGAAAACACTGTTGCCATATTTCAGAAAAATTCAAAACTTTACTCAAAGGACAAGTGCTATTTATGATAGGAAAACATTTGTACATAATTACAAAAAAAAAAAAAAACACCACAACAAATTTTATAGGAAAGAGAAAAAGTTGCAAGCAGTATCCAAAAGAATGGACATACCTATTAAAGGAAAGTGTCATCCTTACACTCATGTGGTAAAACAAAAAATATGAAAGAGATGTTTTTTTTTACATTTTCTGTATCTAACAATCACACAATGATATGCAATGTCATTGAATTAAGTAAAAGGTCTATTTTTTTTTAATTAAACCTAAACTAAAATGAATAACCCTCAATTAATTACACTTGTGCTAATACTTCACTTTATCATAGCTATTGTGATGATTTCAGTTGCATATGACTACATTAATATAAGATTTTTGCTATGAAGTATAATATGATCTATAGAAATCTGTTTCTGGACTCCTCACTTGCTACAAAAAGAATGTATCAGAAAGGCTTTCTTCTTTTCTCACAGAATCCCAGGCAAATTCCCCAAACGGGGAAGATAGTGGAAATGAGAAAACTTTATAAGTCAAGATGGAAGAAAATATTATGGTAATTAATCTGTAGCCTCTGAAAACATCCATGTTTGAAGAGAAAAGTTCTAATCTAACTTTTTGAATAAGCTACTCTTCCCTTTACAGACATATATACATACACTTTTATCTTTCACAACCAAGTTGCTGAAGTTACAACAATTTATTCCTGAGGTAATTTAATTAATGAGAATATGTTTAGATATCTTTATGTTTCTTATGAATCTATATTTGACTGCTTCATGGAAGCTAGTTTGCTTTAATGTCAGAATAGATGGATGAGATAGGTGAGTTAGAATTTGTATTCAACCAGATGTTTCTTTAATTGCTCTGAAGCACAAGTAATAAAGCAGAATCCAGGGTCGGGCTTCTGGAACCCTCTGACATTTATTTGCTATGTGATCTTAGATAATTCTGCCAAGCCTCTGCTACTCATTTGTGAGTGGTGACAATTACCATACAGAACTCTCATATGGGTAGAGTAAATATTACTTTAAAAATCCATGTAATTTTAGCATAATTTATGACCCATAAAATAAAATCAATACATGTGATTATGATGATGGTGGTGATGAGGGTGATCATGACAAAGATGGCATACTGGTAACAGTTACTAATAGTAATAGTACTTACATATGTGTTTTCCAAACACTGAAGACCACTGCCTGAATGTGACAAAGCTTTTATAGAATTTCATTAAAAATAAACTATTTTGATTTCAACAATCAGGGGAGCAAAATGTTCAGACTTAGAAATAAGTGACCTCAAAACAGCTGGCTCAGAATACACTGAACTGTAGGAAATAATATTGAGAGTACTTTTTCCATTCTGGTTATTATTTTCATGGGAAACAAAATTTTTGTCAATGGTCAAAATAAAGTGACAGACAAAATAAGTTATTCAAATCATTCTCTGGCTTTCATGCTAAGAATTAATCTCCAATTTAACAAATCTTGCCAAAAGAAAGTTGATTTTATTACATTTTATATCAATCAAGGAAATTTGACCATGAATGTTTTTGCTTTAAAGGTATGTATGTAAATTATGTAATCAAGTTTCCAAATAAAACTTGACAGACCTTCACAATTATATATCTTCTCTTAAGAACAGTATAGATGGGATATTTAAAATGTTTTAATTTTTTTTAAAGATTTTATTTATTTATTTGACAGAGAGATCACAAACAGGTAGAGAGGCAGGCAGAGAAAGAGAGGGAAGCAGGCTCCCTGCTGAGCAGAAAGCTTGATGTGGGAATCGATCCCAGGACCCTGAGATCATGACCTGAGCTGAAGGCAGAGCTTAACCTTCTGAGCCAACCAGGTGTCCAGAATGTTTTAAATGTTTATAATAATAAATAACATTGGCTAAAATAATTTGGTATTTTTGTATAGAATCTCAGAAGGGGAAGTTGGGAAATAAGTACCTCAAATATTTGTGTTCAAATTTACCTGTTTATCATCTATTAATCAAAGTTATATCTGAGATATTTGAACCAATTTATAGTACCACCAGCAGCACATGAGAATATTACTTTCACACATCTGAATTTTTAAGTTGGTATGCCATGTATGAAAAAATATACATCATCCTGTATGTACATCTCTAAGCTCTTAATAATTGTAGCAAGGTTGAAAAAGAGATAGATTTTGAAACATTGCAAGCTCATCAAGATTGATAGATGATTGGTAAGTTTTTACTTTGCTTTAAATTGTTCTTCCCTTTACCATTTGTGTTTTTTTTATTATTATTACTATTACATTGTTTCTTGAGAAATGCTGTATTTATCTTCCAGCTACAATGCTGTGTTAATTTTGACAAGTAACTTTTCAGCCAGTAATGTGACAGGCTTTGTTTTAATTACCTTTAATTAAATCCAAGTAAGCATTAAATTCAGTGTAGAAATATATGGATACAACATCTCCTCAATGCTGTCAATGTTGAATTCATCCTTTTAAACTAGAACTAGCTGAAATGACTGTTTCCAGATATAAAATCCAGTTGATATAAAATTTTCCAGACACAGATTAGACACAAGTTTTTTTTTTTTTTTTTTAAGATTTTATTTATTTATTTGACAGAGAGAGAGAGATCACAAGTAGGCAGAGAGGCAGGCAGAGAGAGAGGAGGAAGCAGGCTCCCTGCTGAGCAGAGAGCCTGACGTGGACCTCAATCCCAAGACCCTGAGATCATGGCCTGAGCTGAAGGTAGGGGCTTTAACTCACTGAGCCACCCAGGTGCCCTAGACACAAGTTTTAAAAACATGTTCATACATAACATTTGGTGACTCACTTTATTCTTTCTCTTGGTCATAGCAATGTCTCATTTATCCATCCGTGATACAGAATGATGTGTTCCACCAAAACTAATTTTCAGATAACTAAAGCTTCATATTTTAGGCCACAGAAATTTTGATATTTTCATGATTTTTGGTAAAAATCTCTGTGAATGAATTTCAAGACACTCTGCTTTAATAAGCTCTGTGTGTGTGTGTGTGTGTGTGTGTGGGTGTGTGTGTGTGTTTTCTAGGAAGGTGCCAAATGATTATACAAAGTAAAAGAATGGGCACTTGGGTGGCTCAGTTGGTTAAGTGTCTGCCTTCTGCTCAGGTCATGATCAGAGGGTCCTGGGATCCAGCCCCACTTTGGGCTCCCTACTGAGTAGGAAACCTGCTTCTTCCTCTCTCTCTGTCCCTCCCCTTGCTTGTGATCTCTTCTATTTCTCTGTGTCAAATAAATAAAGTCTTCACCAAAAAAAAAAAAAAAAAAAAAGAGAAGAAAAAGTAAGAGGACTAAGGGTTAATTACACATGAATATTGATTTAAATTTTTTACTTACCAATTATGTATATTTAGAAGTTGTTCAACATCTAAAAGACCTTAGTGTTCTCATTTGTTAAAAGGATAATGATCATTTTTAACACTATTGTGAATATTAATAGAAGTAGTAGCTGTAAGGACTTGGTGTGGTCATTGGAACATAGTAGATATAAAGTAAATATTATTACTCTACATTTTAATTCATTCTCTCTTATCTGCCAACATCGAAAAAATGTGTTGCTCATCTAATACCTGTAATTAATATTTTCCAACATCCTGAAAATAAATAAATTCAGTATCCTTAGCTTGAGAACAAGGATAGTATAGTGGCAGAAGCAGAAACATAATTTTAACTCTGCTGTACATTTGTAAGGAAGGTACAAACTTTATCCTTATTCTCTTTGGGCTTTTTATTGGGTCTGAAAATTGAATTAATATAAGACAGTGTGGCCGAGGACTAGCCTTAGTAGAGATATGGGTCCCGAACCACGGGATGTCTGGCGGGTGAAATAATGACTCGTACACGGAGATCTGATGCAAGCTGACAGACCGGAGGTCAGTCAGGAGAGACCTATGAAGCAGGCTCAGGCTCACGCTCTGGTTCTCTAGCTCTAGCTCTAGCTCTCTAGCTCTGGCTCTCTAGTTCTGGCTCTGGCTCTCTGGCTCTGGCTCTGGCTCTGGCTCTCTAGCTCTGGCTCTCTGGCCCTGGCTCTCTGGCCTCTCTCTCTTTGTAGGCTCTCATGCTCTGCTGCTGTCTCTCTGTCTCTCCTTTTTCTTTGTTTTTGTCTCTCTTGCTCTCTGCTTCTGTCTCTCTTGCTCTCTGTTTCTTGCTTTGCAGGCTCTCTGCCTTTGCCCCTGACTTTTCCTTTGCCTCTGCCTCTGCCTTTGTCTCTATTGACTGTCAAGGGTCCCAGCCTTTTATTATTCAAAAGTGAGGAAGTTGGGTGATGCGGTTAAACCTTTAACTGCTTTTGCACCCGTTCTAGAGACAGGATTAGTATTGTTACTGCAAGATACAGAGTGATTGCTTAAACTCACAGAAGCTGAGACCATTGAGGCAGAGGGATTAAGGAATACAGATGATAGATACAGAGATATGATTACCAGGAGGAGGATTAAATGGAACTATATGTCTTGGATAAGCACACAAAGGACATATTGCCCTGACCCACAGGATATGTGGCTTTCCAGATTCTAGGTGGGGAAAGCCCAGAGGGACTTTCATTCACATTCATGGGTACCTCCACCAAAGTTTCTGGTGGCTTGGACATGGCGGGAGGGGCGGGTCATGCACCGTCCCCAACAAGACAGATTAGCAGGAGAAAGACACACACTTATATTTAATATAAGTTAAATACACATGACATGAAAACTCTCATAAAAAATAAAGACCCAAAAGCATGGAAAGAGCTAAATGCTTTTTTATATTAAGTTGAATAAAGAGACATAAT
The DNA here is from genome assembly GCA_004023965.1 of Spilogale gracilis. Lineage (NCBI taxonomy): Eukaryota > Metazoa > Chordata > Mammalia > Carnivora > Mephitidae > Spilogale > Spilogale gracilis. The sequence goes on along the minus strand of PITA01003126.1, from coordinate 91,771 downwards.
TAAGGGCAAGTAACAAGAATATATGGAGAGGCTAAAGGGAAATGCAAAAATATATATTTAGTACTTTTTATTTGTACAGGATTTTCTCAGCTTTGACTCCCTTTCAAAGAATATGTCTTTTCTCCTGGTAAGGAAGGGCTTAGGTCCTGTGGGAATTTTATCTCCTAATTTCAGGAAAAAGGAGGATATTAGGATAGTTTTCTTGCATCTACTTTTCACGTTCTCTTAGCTCAAAATCATCCTTATTCTCAAGTGACATATTTTGGGGTGGCATATTCTGCTACCCTTCACTATATTATATTAGAATTCATAGTTTTGGCAAAAGGTGTGAACTCTGGATTGAGAAATCTACCATTATTGATTCACATGATTCCTGGAACTCTATCCTTATTTCGCTGAAAGAGTAGCATATTAGGGAGGTTGATGCTGCCCTTTTCATTACCTCAGATGTTCTTTGAAAGCAGAACACATTTTAATCCATGTCTGTAATATTTTGAAAACTATAACATCATCCTAAATGTATGAAACAGAAGAATATGAATGAGCATCTGGTAAACCTTTCGTGTACATTTTCAGCTGTTCTGGAAGGATGTATGCAGAACCCACACAATCCATGTGTTACTACACAGAGGCAAAATAGCATCCCCTCTCAGGGCATCCAACCCAAGCTACCACTGAGCACTACTCTAATGGTGATCTTACCATCCCTAACTTCAAAATGAACCAAAAGGTGTGGTATGGATCAGGGATGGAGGAAGAAATGAGGAATGGTGAAGACGTCTGTGGTTCATACCATAGACCATTAAAAATTCAATAACATTTTCCTTTTTTTTTTTTGAAGACTTATTTATTTATTTGCAAGAGAGAAAGAGAGAAGAAAGAATGCCTATGAGCGGGAGAAGGGAGTGGGGAGAGGGGAAGAGGGCAGGGAAGGAGAAAATCCTTCAAGAAGACTCCCTGCTGAGTGTGGAGCTGGTATGGGGCTTGATCCCAGGACCCTGGGAACATGACCTGAACCAAAATCAAGAGCCCACTGCTTAACCATCTGAACCACTCAGGTGTCCCCAAATTCTACAACTTTCATATAGTTTTTAAAACTTCCACATAATAGGGGCACCTGGGTAGCTCCATCGGTTAAGCATCTGCCTTTAGCTCAGGTCATGATCTTAGGGTCCTAGGATCAAGTCCTGCATTGGATTCTCTGCTCAGTGGGGAATCTGCTTCACCTCTCCTTCTACCCCTACCCCTACCCTACTGATTTTGTTCTCTTTGACTCTCTCAAATAAATAAATAAAATCTTAAAAAAAATAAAGAAAAGAAAAATCAAGAACAAAACTTTCACATAATAGACGTAAGTGCCTAAAATGTCTGGTCATCTAAGTGCTTTTTGGTAACATGCACAGTTCTCTTTCTTCATATGCATGACAACTTAAAATGAATAAGTCTTAAGCAAAGTAAGAAAGAGATAGTCTTTTGAAATATTTGTTGCTTGGAAGCCTGAGTGGTTCAGCTGAATAACCATCTTTCTTCAGCTCGGGTCTCCATCCGTGGGTCCTAGGATAATTCCACATCCAACTCCTTGCTCAGTGGGGAACCTGCTTCACCCTCTCCTCCCCACACAAACTCTCTGACACTTTCTCTGTCTTTCTCTTAAATAAATTAATAAAATCTTAAAAAAATATATTTGTTCCTTAAATAATTCAAAAATTAAACTATTTAACATAAAATATTCTGCTAATTTAACTTTTAACTTTATATACTGTATGTGGCAATAACAATGGTAATGTGTTAATTTTTCTTGATTGGCCCCTGTTATTATACGTTTGCATGCATTCTTTTTTTTTAAAGATTTTATTTATTTATTTGAGAGAGAGAGTGAGAAAAAACATGAGGGGAGTTTCAGAGAGAGAGGAAGATGCAGACTTTCCACTGAGCAGGGAGTCCCATGAGGGTCTTAATACCAGGACCCTGGGATCATGACCTGAGCTGAAGGCAAATATTAACTGACTGAGCCACTCAGGCACACCTATATCCATTCTTTACTTCTTATTATACATACCAAAACTACTGCAAAATAGTAACAAGTCAGTCTACTTTCCAACTAGAGAAAAACTGAAGCTTTGAAAAATCAGTTTCTTGTCAAGTCACAGAGCTATCAATTTGTTCTTTTGAAATTCTTACCTATCCCTTTACTGAATTTTTCTGCATTTTCTCAGAATAAAATGGCAAAAATAAACAAAAAAAACAATAAGAAAAAAAACCCAAGTAAATGATTTAAATCCACTAGTCAACCTATTTAAAATCACTTCTGAACTTGAACTTTTAAAGTTAGAACATAAACAGAGACACACAAAATATAACTTGTTTAAAGAAACTATGTTTTGAAATTTTCACTTGTTTATGGCTAGACTATAAAAGAGAGACCTCTCAGGATATCTCATAACCACATCCATATATTGGAAAGATTATCAGGTATATTACAAGCTGTTGTTCTAGACTCTAGGGGGTAGAACAGCATCACTGAAAAGATAGCAGTGTTGAGTGCCATATAAGCAATTCCAAATCATTTTGAGTCATCCAATCATAGATACCATGTCTTGTTTAAATAAATGTTCATGCCTGGGTGGGTAGAATCAAGGTAATATTAACTTAGGATGATGTTGAGAGAGTGGATGAATTTTGGATGAGTAGTTATGAACAAAATGACCTCCAAGTTCCTTTCTTTTTTCAAAATTCTGTGAATTTTATGGAGACTTTTTGATAAATGTTTTCTGAGTAAGCAATGGGGAATGAAGAGAAATATTTGGATTGGATCATATGCTTACTGAAAATTTAAATTATTGCCATAACTATTTTGCTAATTGACAAAGGTAATTAATACCAGGGTGGATAGAGTGACATTCCAGTCAGGGAAAGGCTTCAACCTTGATAATCTGTCTATTCAGAATATGCATTTTTCCTTTGAGCAATGCTATTTTAATTGAGAATTCTACTTATCCAAAATTATTAACCAAATTAAGTCAATACCACCTTTCATTAAGTGAGCTAAAGATGCACAATATGAGATTTGCATCTGAATCCATTTTTTATTTCCCTTTCAAATATCAGTTTGCCATCTGCTCATCAAAAAGTGATTCTTGCATTTAATCTTTAATATTCCATTAATTCAATCATTTGCTTCTTTTCTCTCCTGGTGGAAAGAAATGGGATTTGCATTAAAAGGACAAAGAGAATAGAGGCAAATAGAGGGAGCTGAGTTTTTATGTGGGAGGTAGATTTCAGAAGGAATATTTCTGACATCAGCTTAATTAGAGCAAGATCAAAAAATGATCTAGAAATAAAAATAAAATAAATTGTCATTTATAATGGTGTAAAGGGTTAAGGGAGTTAGTTTTTATTTAGCTGTTCACCAAATATTTACTGAGTATGAACTATTTGACAATCATTCTGCTCAATTCTTAGAATACACTGGTCTGTAGGAGGATACAGTACTGGGAAGTTAGAAGACAAAGACACAGAATTGTTTCAACAATGCTACAATAAGGTGCTTAGCAAAGTGTAAGAAAATAGATTTAACTGAGATCCAAGCAAGCTGAATAGAAGAATTATCATGGTAAGAAAGAAAAAGACCACTTATATATATGGTAAGGATAACACGGTTAAATTATGTAAGTCTAGGGAAGGTTTGTTTTTGTTTTTGTTTTAATTTTTAAAGACTGAACAATCAGATTCTTGAGATAGTGTGCAGTAAATATATTTGTTTATGAAATGACAAAGTTATAGGAACTGCTGCCCAATGAAACATCACAACTGATCTTCCATGCTTTCAGTCATTAAGAGTCCAAAGGTTGTCTAAGCAAAAGAATCATAATGACACAAGAGATTTATAGAAGATTTTTGTTGTTGTTGCTGTTAGGACGAAGAAATATGGTCCATCTTTCAGTCTCTCAACTCTGCTTGGTCCTTCTATTTGTCTACAATACACAAACACGCTCTACTGCAGTAAATCCATCATAGCAGAGTTTGTGGGTTGCCTGTTTAAAGCATTGCTGATCCCAGCTATTGCTTTCGCTTCACCGGCAGCTTGAGACAAAGGCGCTGTGAACGTCAAGTCAGAGCGTGAGAGTGTTCAGGAAGGAAATATGACACATATCTGTGGGAGAAGAGAGCGAATGATCAAGAGGGATAAGCTCTACAGCAACAAAGCAAAACAACCAGCAGGTATCCTGGCAGTAAATAAGTAGAACTCTGAGGGTAGCACAAAAGTAGGCATTGGAATATGAGTTCAGAATTTATACAGGTATCTGGGGACACCAACATGTGTTCTAGTGTGCTTTGTCACATGTATTTCTTCATTCCAAGTGTCAAATGTCTCTTGAAGTGTCAATCTTGAACTCTGATTGATGTGTTATTATTGCTGTTGTCACCACTCAAGCTGTTTCAAAGTCTAATTTAACAGAATATATTGGGCAGTCTTGCTCATACCTCCCACATACAAGAAGAGAAGTGATGAGATTAATAATGGTCTTCAACAGCTAGTCCAACCCTCCTGGTTGGGGATGCCAGTCGGGTAATGGCAGAATATTAAAGCAAGCAGGTGAAGATGTGTCAAGTTTATACAGCACTTCTGGAAAGTTCATGATACCTTTATGTTAATTTGCCCAGCTGGTTTCCTGGTTTTAGTGACTGATTTTTGTAGATGAATAAATAAATGACTATTTATGAGGACTGTAAGAACTCAGATGTTGACATGCAAAGACAACTGGCAAGCTAATAGGAGAATCATAGTTTAATGAACATTTCTCTTAATCTTTTTCTGTAAGGTTTCCAGGTTTCTTTCTGTAGTTATAAGTGTATTTCTCATAAATTCCAAAACAGAGGATAAATGCAGATTAAAGGCAATGTCAGTGGTCAAAGGTAGAAGATAAATCTGCATGGCTTTAGAACTATATTGACCCATATTTGTGCCACTGATAACCTAAATTAAAATTAAATAATAATGTATAAATGCATACATATAAATTACTATTTTAAAAAATATTTTCTTTTTTTAAAGTATTTTATTTATTTATTTGACAGAGAGAGATCACAAGTAGGCAGAGAGGCAGGCAGAGAGAGGGGAGGAAGCAGGCTCCCTGCTGAGCAGAGAATCCAGTGTGGGCTTTGATCCCAGGACCCTGAGATCATGACCTGAGCTGAAAGCAGAGGCTTTAACCCACTGAGCCACCCAGGTGCCCATATAAATTACTTTTGACTTGGGGTGCCTGGGTGGTTCAGTCTGTTGAGTGTCTGACTCTTGATTTCAGCTCAGGTCATGACATGGAGCCCTGCACTGGGATCAGTATTCAGCAGGGAGTCTGATTCTGTCTTTCCCTCTTTCTCTGACCCTCTCCCCAGTCTCTCTCTGTCAAGTAAGTAAATGAATCTTTAAAAAACTTACACTTGACTCAGTATGTATTAAGTGTTTATTTTATGTCTTCTTGAAAGACCTTTAGATTATACCTTTGAAAGAGGTATTGATTTAATTATTCTGTAACTACCAGGTGTGTTGCACTATGGTATAGGCATCAAGGACATTGTTTAAAAAAAAATACCCACCCTTTTCCTAAAGCAGCATGAAACATGAAAATGTCATACAATTATTAAGTGTGGGTTGTTAGAAATATCCAAGAATTTGTGTTCAGTTATTTAGGAAACATTTCCTCTCAGACTGAATGCCACACTTAGCAGTGAAGAGTCATATATTACTGTGATCGTTACTACCTACTTCCAGCCCGAATGGTGACATTAACATGGCTTTTATTGGGGCGGCACTCAAATACCCATATCTGAACTGGAATGCTATAGAGATTCAGAAAAACAAAAGTTCAAATGTACCCAAGTCATCTTCTGGAAGAAATAGGTTTGGGGATCAGTCATAATGAATGGATAAATTCCAGACAGGCAAAGAGAAGTTGTTTTTGCTCCACAAGAGGATGAAATCAAACCACATAGGTAGGAGTGACTGTAAAGTAGAAAGAAGATGGAGAGAGGAACATCCTCAACCAGAAATGTTTCCTACTGCAAGACAGAGGTGAGCAGGTAAACTGGCTCTGGGATAGGGAAGACATTGAATAACAGGCAAAGTCTATAACGTTGTCTTCAGAAAAAGTGTCAATTTTTGGGCCCCTGGGTGGCTCAGTTATTAAGCGTCTGCCTTCGGTTCAGGTCATAATCCTGGAGTCCCTGGATCAAGCCCTGCATTGGGCTGCTCCCTGCTCGGCGGGAAGCCTGCTTCTCCCTCTCTCACTCCCCCTGCTTGTGTTCCCCTTTAGCTGTGTTTCTCTCTGTCAAATAAATAAATAAAATCTTAAAAAAAAAAAAAGAGTGTCAATTTTTATGTTTCCTTTCATGTTTGGTATTTTATCATAAATGTCCCTAATTTTAGAATTGTCATATATAAAAGGAAGCTGTGAATATCAAGAACATAGACCAGAGGTTATTTTTCAATGCCTTGATAGATGACTAGATTTATAGACAGATAGATGTGAATATTACATTAAAAAAAAACACAATAGTTGGGTGCCTGGGTGGCTCAGTGGGTTAAAGCCTCTTCAGCTCAGGTCAGGATCTAAGGGTTCTGGGATCAGAGGCCCGCAACAGGCTCTCTGCTCAGCAGGGAGCCTGCTTCTTCCTCTCTCTCTCTGCCTACCTCTCTGCCTACTTGTGATTTCTTTCTGTCAAATAAATAAATAAAACTTTAAACAAAAAACAAAAAACACAATAGTCTATTTGCTTCTGGCAGCAAGTAACTGGTGTCCCAATCAAAAATTTGTCTCTGAAGATGTTCCTATCTGTATTGTATTAGTATGGTTTAGACCTATTTTTAAAATATTTATTATTATTATTATTATTATTATTATTATTATTACCATATAATATATTATTTGTTTCAGGGATACAGGTCTGTGATTCATCAGTCTTATACAATTCTTGGTCTTCCCCACCACACATACCCTCCCCAGGGTCCAACACCCAGCCAGCCCACCCTTCCCATCCCCTCCACTTCAGCAACCCTCAGTTTGTGAAAATATTGCACAGTTAAATATTTAGAAATAGAAATAGACCTTTTTCTTAAATATTTAACTGTGCAATATTTTCATGATTATAGATTAGAGTTCCTCGGGGCACCTGGGTGGCTCAGTTGGTTAAGCGACTGCCTTTGGCTCAGGTCATGATCCCAGAGACCTGGGTTTGAGCCCCACATCGGGCTCCCTGCTCGGCGGGAAGCCTGCTTCTCCCTCTCTCACTCCCCCTGCTTGTGTTCCCTCTCTGACTGCATTTCTCTCTGTCAAATAAATAAATAAAATCTTTATAGATTAGAGTCCCTCTAACATCCTCCCCTATGTGAAATCTTATTTGGGGGATCTGGGAATAAACTATAGGTATGTAACAGACCCAGGGTGCACAACTTAACATCTTCCATCAATTTTACAAGAGGAGGAAATAGAGTCAGAAAATGCAATCTGATAGGTGAAAGTGCATGGAGAAAACTACATAAATTATAAAATAAGATCCAATTTTAATTTATTTTTATATGAAATGTGTATTTTTATTTTTTTAATTTTAAAGATTTATTTATTTTAGAGAAAGGCAGGGAAAGGGCAGAGGGAGAGGGAGAGAGAGAATTCAAGCAGACTCCCTGTTGAGAGCAGAACCCTCTGTTCTCAACCTGAGTCAAAACCAAGATCCTGAAAATTATAGCCACTTACTCATTCCCAAAATGTATATATTTTAAATAAAAAGATATATTTGATACCATAGCAGTTTGTTCCTAACTAAAACTTTCTAGTTTCCTCTTCTTCTGCTCTAACACATGTCTTTGCACATACAAATGATCACAGTTAAGTGTTGAGGATGTAGCATAAATTAGCCATTGCTTTGGAAAAATACCACTAAGAACATTTTGATCTGATTCATTTTTATCCTATGATAATTTAATGAAAAATAAAACAAAACAAAATGACTTACCAAGAAAATGAAGGACAATCCTAGGAATTTTTGGTCTTTTTTGGGAAAGGGTCTTTATCGGATCACTTTCTTCCTTATATTGTTATCTCCCTAGTGACATGCTGTTATTTTGTAAAATTAAGTCAAAAACAGCAGAGTTAGCACTTACATAAATATCAAGTTCTCTATGGCCATCAATAAAATTCACTAGCTTTCTTTACATCTTCCATATAACACAAGGACAAAAATCAATAGAACTTTGATTCCCTCCTCAACAGTATGTGCAGTACCAAGAATGTTCATTTTGTCCTAGAAAAGATGGTTTGACATGGTGGTTTGGATGTCATGGCCTTATTGTAAATTTATAATCAGTCTTTGATCTGTTTAAGATCAAGATCTTCCCATTTCCAAATGGAGATAGAATTTACCCTGTAAGATTGTGGTAATTTGTAAATCAGATGCATAAATAAAGAGAATAGCACGGTCCTTGGAATAGAGTGCATATATTCATTCCACAGAGTGGTATGGTCACTAATTTACCCAATAGATATAGTGCTTTAATAATCTCCATGTCTCTCATTCCTTAGAGCATGATCATCAAGGGCTTGAGCTTTTATTATAATTTCAACTTGTTTCACGCTTCTCTTTAGGACATGCAATGGTTAGTTTTGTCATTCTTGTCTGTTTAGAGCCATAAATCATTTTATATAAGAAACAAGCTGTGCTACACCAAAATGGTGATGACCATTGAACTTTACCAAATTGAGACAAAGTACACACTGAACACTTATTACCATATAGTTTTCAGCCTAACCTGAACGAGGCATGTTACATTTACCTTGTCCATAATTTTGACAAGAGTTGATTGTGCCAAATTGTAATTTATAATGGTAAAATTTCAGTCATTGTGACAGGTAATGGTGAAATATTTTTTGGAGCAGAAGAAATTTTCCTGGTGGCTCAGAAATCATACCCTGTATATGTTATTATAAGAAAAGCCTAAGAGATGAATCTGACTTGCTCTAGATATCCCAGGGCAACACTTTGTTGATGGGCGTACCTTGTTTAAGGTCTCCAACCCGTGACTTATCTAGAAAAGATCAGATTCACTATCAAATCCCAAACTGGGTTTATATGAGAGTGTTACTTAAACTATAGTACTCCTTCAGGATTGTGGAGAGGTGTGTTATTTCCTGCAAATGGTCCATTTGTGCGCTCTCTTCAAGGATCCTTTCTCCTGATAAACTCATGATATCCCTAAAGCCAATTCAGTAATAATAAAGCTGCTTGGAATTCATGGAAAATTTGTCAAAAGAGGGAGACTACTTTCAAGAATATTTCTTTCCTGCTAAGGAGAGATCAAGTGAACCTCTCCTGGGGATTGTGTCTCAAGCTCCTCAAAATGCACATGCCTCCCATATTCCAATTCTTTAACTCTCCATTGTAGTAACTGATGTCTTACTCAAAGTTAATTTTTGCTTCCGACAATTCTCCTAATCTGTGTTCTATTAGAGACCATCTTCTTCTCTGATGATGCGTTCCTGGAGGTGTCAATTTTATCAGTAGAGTTAAGTGACTTTTTTTTTAATTTAAGATTTAAGTGATGTTTACTTTAATGCAAAGGTAGTTAACATACAGTGTTATATTAGTTTCAAGTGTACATTATAGTGACTCAAAAATTCTATACATTACTCAATGCTCATCACAATAAGTGTACTCTTTTTTTTTTTTTGAAGATTTTATTTAGTCGACAGAGAGAAACACAGCGAGAGAGGGAACACAAGCAGGGGGAGTGAGAGAGGGAGAAGCATGCTTCCCGCCCGATGTGGGGCTCGATCCCCGGTCTCCAGGATCATGACCTGAGCCGAAGGCAGCCGCTTAACCAACTGAGCCACCCAGGCGTCCCAATAAGTGTACTCTTTAATCTCCATCACCTATTTCACCCATCCCCCTACCCACCTTTCCTCTGGTAACTATTAGTTTGTTCTCTATGATTAAGGGTCTGTTTTCTGATTTATCTCTTTCTACCTTCACTTGTTTTGTTTCTTGAATTCCACCTGTGAACAAAATCATATGGGATTTGTCTTTCTTTTCTTGACTTATTTCACTTAATATAACTGACTTTTAGGTCTATCCACATCATTGTAAGTGGCAAGATTTCATCCTTTTTTTAGAGCTGAGTAATATCCCACTATATGTATATACCACATCTTCTTTTTCCATTCATCGTTGGGCTGCTTCTATAATTTGGCTAGAGTATATAGTTGGTATAAACCTAGGGATGCAAGTATCCTTTCGAATTAGTGTTTCTTGTATTTATCTGGGTAAATACCTAGCAGTGTGATTGCTGGATCATAGGGTAGTTCCATTTTTAACTTTTGGAGGAAGCTCTATAGCATTTTTCATAGTGGCTGCTCTAGTTTACAGACCTAACAACAGTGTAAGAGGTTTTTTGATTTTCTCCACATCCTTGTCAACACCTATTGTTGTGTGTGTGTGTGTGTGTGTGTGTGTGTGTGTGTTGCCATTCTGACAGGTAGGAGGTGATATCTCATGGAACTTTAATTTGCGTTTCCCTGATAATAAGTGATGTTGAGCATCTTTTCAGGTCTCTATTTGCCATCTGTATGTCTTCTTTGGAGAAATGTGTGTTCATGTCTTCTGCCCATTTTTAAATTGGATCTTTGGGGGGAGGTGGAGTTGCTTAAGTTCTTTATCTATTTTGGATATTAACCCTCTATTAGATATGTCCTTTGCAAATATTTTCTCCTTTTTCATACCATAGGCTGCCTTTTAGTATTGCTGATTGTCTCCTTTGTTTTGCAGAAGCTTTTTATTTTGACATAGACCCAATAGTTTATTTTGCTCTTATTTCTCTTGCTGCAGGAGACATATCTAGAAAATTATGCTATGAATGATGTCAGAGAAGTTACTGCCTATATTCTCTTCTAGAATTTTTATGATTTCAGGTTTCACATTTAGCCATTTAATCCTTTTTGTGTTTGTTTTTGTGTATGTTTATTAAAGTAGTCCAATTTCATTCTTTTGCATGTAACTTTCCAGTTGCCCAAATACCATTTGTTGATGAGAATGTCTTTCTCAAAGTATATTCTTTCCTCTTTTGTCAAGGATTAATTAAGCATATAATTGTGGGTTTGTTTGAGGTTGTCTATTCTATTCCATTGTTCTATGTGTCTGTTTTTGTGGCAACATTACAATGTTTTGATTACTATAACTTTGTAATATAATTTGAAGTCTGGAATTGTGATATCTCCAGTTTTGTTTTTCTTTTTCAAGATTGCTTTTGTTAGTCAGTACACCCATTTAGGTTTGACTTATCAAGCTTGACTCATATAAAAAATCATATCTTCTAGTTTGTCTTAGAACTGCATTGCATAGTAAACATAGAAGTTTATGTAATATTTTAATTTGACATAGCTTCTGAGAGCTGTTGGAGATTATAGGATTTAAAGTCAACTTACAGGGGCACCTGGGTGGCTCAGTGGCTAAGCCTCTGCCTTTGGTTCAGGTTATGATCATGGAATCCTGGGATGGAGCCCCTCATTGGGCTGCCTGCTCAGCAGAAAGCTTGCTTCTCCCTCTCTCACTCCCCCTGCTTGTGTTCCCTCTCTGGCTGTGTTTCTCTCTGTCAAATAAATAAAATCTTTAAAAAAAAAGTCACCTTACAGTGGCATAGTCCTCTTAACTCATAGCTACAAGAGATATTAAACTTGTGAGGGATTCTTACTTAGTGGTGTTTATGTGGAACAAAGATGGGTCCAGAAGAAAAGCTGCTTATATTAACAGCTGACATCTAAACTAGATCTAGAATTTTCCATGTGCCCAATATGTCTTCAGGTGGTTAGAAGAACAGATGTAAATTCAAGTTTGAAGCTCAAACTGTGTGTAAAAAGAGACTCCCCCCCCCCCGAAAATAACCCCTGAACACATGACACTGGTGCCAATGGAAAAGAATAGGTTGACAAATTTTTGAGGGGGGATGTGAAATAAATTAACTGGAAATGTTAGTAAAAGACTTTTACATATATGACGACTTAAAATGAGCAAAAATTATGACTTCTGAACATTCCAGAAAAGCATTTCCTACATGAGTTACTCACAAATAATAGATAAATACTTTGGTTTCCCAGCTTCCCTTTGGGAAAACTGTAGTTGAGAGTATTATAGAAATATTTCCAAACTCAAAAGTAAATAGAGCATGGTTTAAAGGGATTTAGTATTAGGGGACAGGAGTACATGGCTAATGCTGGAGCATAAAAGCAATGCTGCTTGTAATGTAATGTTCATTAACACTCCACTCCAAACACTGCAGGAACCACTATGAGCTATTCCTCAGTGTCTCCTGGGGTTAAAAAGTGCCAGTGGGCAGTAGAGGGAACCTACAGATCCTGCAAATGGATTGATTTTATCTCAGACTTTCATTAGAACATGACCTTTCCAATCTGAATGCCTCCCTATTACTTCTGCCTGGGATGACAGAAATATATCTGTACCTACTCTAATGACTAACATCTATTACTGCAGATGAAAATAATTCCTTTAATAGTCACAAAACCACATGAGGAGGAATCATTGCTATTCTTGAGATTAGAGAGATGAGCTTTAAAGGCTGAAGTAAATTAATACACAACATGGTCATGTAAAAGAGCACCACAATATTTTTGCAGCCACATTTTGAGTCACCAAGTAAAGCAAAAGGATGGCTCCTTAAGACTCAGTAGAAGAACCTTAATTCCTTGACACTTAGAGGTGCACATTAAATAAGATGGAGTACTGTCTAGGTAAGGTAAGAAACTGGGGTAAATCAGAGTGGGAGATGAAGCATGAGAGACTTTGGACTCTGAGAAACAGAGGGTTTTGGAAGGGAGAGGGTGGGGGATTGGGTGAGCCTGGTGGTGGGTATTGGGGGCATGGATTGCGTGGAACACTGGATAGGGGATATAAACAATGACTCTTGGAACACTGAAAAAAAACAAAATAAATTATTTTTAAAAATCCTAGAAGAGAACATAGACAGTAACCTCTTTGACATCTGTCACACCAACTTCTTTCAAGACATGTCTCCAAAGACAAAGGAAACAAAAGTGAAAATGAACTCTTGGGACTTGATCAAAATAAAAACCTTCTGCACAGCAAAGGAAACAATCAACAAAACAAAGAGGCAACACACAGAATGGGAGAAGGTATTCACAAATGGCATATAGACAAAGGGTTGATATCCAAGGTCTATAAAGAACTACTCACACCCAGTACCCAAAAAACTAATAATAATAATAATAATAACAACAACAACAACATCAAAAATATGGGCAGAAGACATGAACAGACACTTTTCCAAAGAAGACATACAAATGGCTAACAGAAACATGAAAAAAGGTTCATCATCACTAGCCATCAGGGGAATTGTGGTGCTACCTTACCAGTTAGAATGGCCAAAATTAACAGGGCAGGAAACAACAAGTGTTAAGGAGGCTGTGGAGAAAGGGGAACCCTCTTACACTGTTGGTGGGAAAGGAAAGTTGATGCAACCACGTTGGAAAACAGTGTGAAGATTCTTTGAAAAATTAAAAATAGAGTTACCTTATGACCTTGACATTGCACTACTGGGTATTTACCCCAACAATATACACATGATGAAAAGAAGGGCCATATATACCCCAAAGTTCATAGCAGCAATGGCCACAATTGCCAAACTGTGGAAAGAGCCAAGGTGGCCTTCAACAGATGAATGAATAAAGAAGATGTGGTCCATATATACAATGGAATATTATTCAGTCATCAGAAAGAATTAATACAAAATTTTTGTATCAAAATGGATAGGACTGGAGGAGATTACGCTCAGTGAAATAAGCCAAACAGAGAAAGTCAATTATCATATGGTTTCACTTACTTGTGGAGCATAAGGAGTAGCATGGAGGAAATTAGGAGAAGGGAAGGAAATGTTAAGTGTGGTAAATCAGAGGGGGAGGCAAAGCATGACAGACTGTGGACTCTGAGAAACAAACTGAGGGTTTTGGAAAGGAGGGGTGAGCCTGGTGGTGGGTATTAAGGAGGGCACATATTGCATGGAGCACTGGGTGTGGTGCATAAACAATGAGTCTTGGAACCCCAGAAAAGATAAAATAAGTTATTTTAAAAAAGAAAGAAAGAAATTGGCATCACAGTATTTACCATGTGAGTCTCATGTACCAGGATTGGACAATGACATAAGAATTCCCTCAATATCCTACTGAGACTAACAATGATTATGTAGAAAACACATTAAATTTTCATTCCAGAGTGCAGACGACAACATTCTTTCTTTCTCATTCTAGAGTGTGGGAGATACAACCCTACATTAAGTGGAGGATAGAAAATTTTAGGAGGTTCTGCACATCAATTCATGATTTAAGTGAACATGACCACACTAGTCAAAAGACAGCATAGCCCAGAAATTAAGAGTGAAGGGTCTGAAAATAAATAACCCAGGCATTGACTTTTTGATTTTAGGTAAATTACTTAATCTCTTTGTCTCTAAATTTCCTCATTTGTAAAATGAGGATAACAGTACCTATCTTTTAAGACATTCTATAATTCAATGCATATAAAACCTCAAAACTGTGACTGGCATAGGACAAGAACATCAAATTGGACTATTGTTATAGTCGATGATTTTAATGTCCAGAATGGATAAGTAATACACCAGTAATACTCCTCCAAACCTGTCTCAGAGAAATATGTCTTAATCACTTTATTTCTATAGCTACCACATGCCACACAAGCTCTTTAAGGGAATCTCTGATAGTCAAAGCTTTCAAATCAATTAGTCTCTGGGCTCTAGAGACTAAGGCCACACAGTTTCATATGATAGGCATTGGCTCACCTAAATAGAATATGCTTGTGTGAAGGAGATTAGCCAACTCTGTTTTAATATTTTCAGTGCTTCCTATGTTTTGGCAAGATGATTTCCACCTACGACATAGACCAGCTTCAGCAACTCTGCTCAGGGTGAAGGTATCAAAATTAAAAGGATATATTGAACAAGGATATGATATGTTGACTTGGAAGGATTCATATCTGTGGCTTCCAAGCAAGGTGTTTGATGAAAACATTACTCAATCTTTTTCTATCATAGCTTCCTCCCCAAAGATTTAGATTTCATACGTACATCTTCAACTCAGAACACACACACAGAGACACACACACACATACACACACCCTGCCAATATTGATTTAAGATTTTCCTAAAAATGAAAATTCAATTTCAAAACCCCGTCATTCAATATAAATCAAGAATCTTCTGGAAATTATGCAATACTAGCTGTGCTTTAGACTAAATCATGAAAAAGCCCAAGCCCTCCTTTATGTGACAAAAATCATTGAACTTACATTTATTATGATTTAGCTGAAGCAAAAGTAACCTAAGGACATGGCAAGAATGGCAAATTAATATACAGAATCAGATAGAGAGTAAACCAGAAACCAACAAGGAACTAAAAGACAACTAACAAAAAGTGAATTATCTTGGCAAGTGGGCACATTTGAGATTCTGAAATAAAATGTGTAATATGAGTGTACTGATGCCTAACATAGGATCAGGAGGCAGTATTTGCTGAATTTTTCCATGTAGCCCAAGTTGAAGCATAATGATTAACTAAGCTGAAATTTAGGTAGCTTAAAACAGAATAAAATAAACATATCCACTCACAAATGAAATTCTAAATTCTTCCTCTGCCTTGTGAGTGAGGCCTGACTTACACCAAATGACATGAGAAGTATGTGGATTTCATTGCTTTTATTACAAGTACAGCTCCCTGCGGCAGGGCTGGCTGGTGAAAATTCATGTAAGCTGGTACAGTGTGAACCCTTATTTACAAGGCATTAATAATACATTAGAAAGACAAAGAAATACTTCAAACAATAAACTCTAACAGCCCTGAACCATGTTGTAATGCAGGTCTGTCCCCCAGGCCAAGTTACACCATAGTTCCTTATTGTCACTGAACTCTCTCTGTCATTCTTAGTAAACTTCCTCTGTTGGGACAGGGCTTGCTTCAAGAGTTTGGATTGTGTTTCAAAATGAACTGTCTTGATGTGAGCACCTACAAGAAAGTATGATATTCTTTTACTGTGTAAACATTTATGATAGGTTGTTCTTTTCTCTTTATAGACATGTAAGTGTAGAGTTCCAAGATACGCAAGAGACCACAGGCTAAGTCTTAATTATCTGTGTTCTCAGATTCTTGGTCTTCTAAGGGATTTATTTGTTGACCAAATCTCATGCAAATGCATAAAGAAAATAGGAAAAAGGCAAAACAACAGCAACAACAACAACAACAACAAGCCTCATCTAAAATGACCCTATAGACAGAAATAAACATTCTGAGAAAGCAGTGGGGTATTTTTTTATATGCAGATGAACATCATTTTTTTATGTATATATATAATTAAAAAACAACTACTTTTAAAAGACAACTACCTTATATACTTATGTATCATAAAAAAAATGCCAGGGCCCCTGGGTGGCTCAGTTGGTTAAGCGATTGTCTTCGGCTCAGGTCTGATCCCCGGATATCTGGGATCGAGCCCCACATCGGGCTGCCTGCTTGGCAGGAAGCCTGCTTCTCCCTCTCTCACTCCTCCTGCTTGTGTTCCCTCTCTTGTTGTGTTTCTTTCTGTCAAATAAATATTTTTTTTTTAAATGCCGACATGGTAGGCACCTATGAAAATGTTTGTAGAACATTTCATATTGGTTAACAGTGTCAGTTTGTGCTAGTTTCATATCACAAGCTCACTCCAAGTTGATCTGTGCTGGTTGCCTCAGATATAAAGCAAGAGTACCTATTTTAGGGGCACCTGGGTGGCTCAGTTGGTTGGGCGACTGCCTTTGGCTAAGGTCATGATCCTGGAGACCCGGGATCGAGTCCCACATCGGGCTCCCTGCTTGGTGGAAAGCCTGCTTCTCCCTTTCTCACTCCCCCTGCTTGTGTTCCCTCTCTCGTTATGTTTCTCTATGTCAAATAAGTAAATGAAATCTTTAAAAAAGGAAAAAAAGAATACCTATTTTAGAGGAGCCTGCACAGCACAGTCAGTTATGGTTTCAGCACAGGTGGTGATCTGAAGGTCCTGAGATCAAGCCTGGCCTCAGCTTCAGGCTCTATGCTCAGCAGGGAGTCTATTTGGGATTCTCTCTACCCCTCTACCTCCACCCCTCCCCACCCTGATCTCTGTCTCTGTCTCTCTCCTCTTCTTTCTCTAAAATACATAAATCTTAAAAAATAAAGGATATCTATTTTATAGTTGTGTTTTGCTTGGCAAATTGTATGTATCTAATAAGTGTTAGATATTATTATTGGTATGTGCTTTTATTTTTCTATATAAATGTAAATATAAATATAAATAATATAAATATAAATACACACACACACAGTTTTAGGATGGCCAATTACCACATTGAAGCTTATGTGATATACTAGTATTCTACTTAAATAGTTCCAGTATCATATACAAAAATGTGTTAATGAAAATGAAAGCTTTGGACCATCCAGTTGCTGTATTTTCTTTTATGACACCTTGAGACATAGCAGAGTAGAGAGAGAACTTTGAAGACAAGCCTAAATATGAATCCCAAATTTTCCATTTTCCAACTCTGTTACACCAGGATAGCTGTACAACTTCACCTGGTACAAAAAGGCAGACAACAGAGGAGGGGCAAGATAGTGGAGAAGTCAGAGACCCTGTTTCAAAAGGTCTCCTAAAGTGAGCTGAACTATCTACCAGGACAATCTGAACACCCATGAATCAGACTGAGATGTATGACTACACACTTCTGGATCTCTACGGGGGCAGAAGAGCATCAGCAGAGAGATGTGCACAACCCGCAGTGGAGGCGACTCTGCAGACTTCTGCACTACCTGCAGGGCTGTAGGATCGCAGTCCCTACTGTGTGGGTGTGCACTACAGACTCCCTGGGCGGAGACAAGGTCACAGGACCTGATATCAGGTGTGGTTTCTCTGGCATGTAAGCAAAACAACAAGTGGGGTCTTTGTTTGCCAATCTGACCCACGGCTGCGCCTGGTTGTGACAAGTGGCCAAAGGGGAAGATACAGTGAGAGGCTGTGAGCCTTGCTAGAGGGTTGCTAGCTGAGAGCTCTCTCTGGGAAGGAGGTCTGGGCATAGACATCTTGTTCTGGCCTGATTTTCTGAAAAGCTGAAAAAAGCTGTAAAAGAACAAATCCTCCAGAGAATAAAAGCCTGAAAACCTGCTTGCCATGGATCCCAGCCTAGGAAGGGGGCGGAGAGACTCAGCCCGAGTGGAAGGGACTGAAAAACAGCACGCCAAGCCCTTCGCCAGAAGGAAATCCAGAAGAACAAGAGGACAACACCCAAACTGTAAAACCTCAACATCGGGGGGAAAGGCAATATATTAAGTTCCTGGTACTACCCCAAAAGCTGTACACTTTATAGATACAGCTTTTCATTTTATTTTCTTTTTAACTTTTTCTATTTTTATTTTTAAAGTTTTCACTTTATTTTAAAATTCATTCTCATGGTTCCTGCTCTTTTATTTTTTAACCCACGTACTATTACAACGTGATACTTAATACAACACTACATAATAACTTTTTACCTTGAACATATTTCAAACACATACCCGTGTTTTGTTGTTGTTGTTGTTGTTGCTTCTTTTGTTTGTTTGTTTCTATTTTTTCTTTTGTCTCTTTTCTTTCCTTTATTCTTTTTTCTTTTAAATATACATATACTTATAAGCTTCAAGGTAATCCTTCATTCCTACTCGATACTACTTCTATCTACAAGCCAATTTTAATCTCCCTATGTATTTAGATAGTGGACTCCAATAACAGTAATAACAAGACACACACAGGAGGATCTGAAACACTTCCCTTGCCCACAATGATGGTTTTCACTCACCTTCCTGCCCTATTCTGTCAGTGTTTCTGTGTAATATTTTTTGACTTTGTAAAATATAAATACAGGTCTTGGGGTTCATTCTGGTTGAGCTTAGCTTTTTGTTTTCTTCAACTTTCTTTTACTCTTGATGGTCCTTTTCTTTACTATGTTGTAATTTTGTTCCATATAATTCCTACCATTTGGGCCCACTCTGGCCAGGTTTTTTTCTAGCTTCCTTTCTATTATTCTCTCCCTTCATTCTTTCTTCTTCTTTTTTGGTGGTGACTTCTGATTGCTCCAAAACTTTCCAGTGAACAATTCACCTGGATAGTGGTTGATATATTCAGCTACACATCCCCTCAACTACTTGCCACCAAAATGACTCAGAGGAGGAAAAAACAACAGAAGAAAAAAACAGAGACTGCAACCCCTGTCACAGAATTACTGTGACTCTACCCCCAAACTACTAGAACTCATACAACAGTTTGGTAATGTGGCAGGTAAAAATTCAAATGCACAGAAATTAGTTGTGTTCTTATACACTAACAATGAAAATATAGAAAGGGAAATGAGAGAATCAATTCCATTTACTATAGCACCAAAAACCATAAGATACTTGGGAATAAATCTAACCAAAGGAGTTAAGGATCTGTACTCAAGAAACTACAGAACACTCATGAGAGAAATTGAAGAAGACACAAAATGATGGAGGAGCATTCCATGCTCATGGATCGGAAGAATAAGCATTGTTAAAATGTCTATACTGCACAGCGCAATTTATATTTTCAATGCCAATCTGATCAAAATTCCACCAACATTTTCAAAGAATTGGGACAAACAATCCTGAAATTTATATGGAAACAACAACAACAACAACAAAAAAGCCTGAATCGCTGCGGAATTGTTAAAGAAGAAAAAAAAAAGCTGGGCGCATCACATTACCTGACTTCAGGCTTTATTACAAAGCTGTGATTACCAATACAGCAGGGTACTGGCACAAAAACAAACAAAGACCAATGGAATAGAGTAAAGAGTCCAAATATGGACCCACAAATCTTTGGTCAAATTGTCTTCAACAAAGCGGGAAAAATATCCAGTGGAAAAAAGACACTCTCTTCAATCAATGGTGATGGGAAAATTGGACAGCTACAGATAGACCATTCTCTTACACCACACACAAAGGCAAACTCGAAATGGATGAAAGACCTCAATGTGAGGCAGGAATCCATCAAAATCCTGGAAAAGAACATAGGCAGTAACCTCTTTGACATCGGCCACATCAACTTCTTTCAAGACACGTCTCCAAAGGCAAAGGAGACAAAAGTGAAAATGAACTTTTGGGACTTCATCAAAATAAAAACTTCTGTACAGCAAAGGAAACACTCAACAAAACAAAGAGGCAACCTACGGAATGGGAAATGATATTTGCAAGTGACACTACAAACAAAGGGCTGATATACAAGATCTATAAAGAACTACTCAAACTCAATTTCCAAAAAGAAGATGAATACATCGAAAAATGGGCAGGAAACATGAAGAGGCACTGATCCATAGAAGATATACAAATGGCTAACAGACACATGAAAAATGTTCATCAGCATTAGCTGTCAGGGAAATTCAAATCAAAAAACCACACTGATACTACCTTACACCAGTCAGAATGGCCAAAATTAAAAAGAAAGGAAACAAGTGTTGGAGAGGCTGCAGAGAAAGGGGAACCCTCGTACACTGTTGGTGGGAATGCAAGTTGGTGCAGCCGCTTTGGAAAACAGTGTGGAGATTCTTTACAAAAATAAAAAAGAGCTACCCTATGGCCCTGCAATTGCACTACTGGGCATTTACCCCAAAGATACAGATGTAGTGAAAAGAAGGGCCATATGCACCCCAATGTTCATCACAGCAATGGCCACAATCGCCAAACTGTGGAAAGAGCCAAGGTGCCCTTTAACAGATGAATGGATAAAGAAGATGTGGTACATATATATAATGGAATACTATGCCTCCATCAGAAAGGATGAATACCCAACTTTTGTAGCAACATGGACTGGACTGGAAGAGATTATACTGAGTGAAATAAGCCTAAAGTCAAGTATCACATGGTTTCACTTACTTGTGGTGTATAAGGGGTAATATGGAGGAGAGTTGGAGAAGGAAAGGAAATGGGAAGTAGGGTAATTCAGGGAAAGAAATAAAACAAGAGAGACTTTGGACACAGAAACAAACTGAGGGTCTTGGAGGGAGGTGGTGGGGGGATGGGAGAGCCTGGTGGTGGGTGCTGAGGGCACCTATTGCATGGAGCACTGGGTGTGGAGCATAAACAATGAATCTTGGAACACTGAAAACATAAAATGAAATTAAAAAAAAAAAAAAAACAGACAACAAATCTTCTTTGCTCCACGAAAAACAGTAGTGATGAATATCAATAAACCCATTTATCTTAAAGTATGAGTGTTGACGTGGACAGACTATAAAGTCCTCCTGAGCATCACATTTCCACTTATTAGCCTCAGTCTAGGGTCTCATAGTAAAGCCCAATGATTCTGAGAGCGTTTTCCAGAATCCTCCCTCACTCTTTCCTTTCTCCCTCTTTGTCCTCCACCCTTCCTCTAATTCTATAAATATTATGTGTGTTTCCCTTTAGTAATCTAAATCAGTGAAGAACAATGTGACAAACATTAAGGTTAGTTAATACCTTAAAACAAATTCTGCTCAGCTACATGACAGCACTTTTCACCTTGTATTAAAGTGTTGTTTACATATTTTTCATCCTCAGCTGTAATTTGGTATATTCTGTACAAAATCCATAGCAGCTAACATAATGACACTGTATAGTCAGAAATCATATAGATACACATATTTATTGAAAAAATCAGTTATTGATCCTACTGACTTCTGAGGAAGAAAAAAAAAGAAATAATAATAAAAAATAACTCCCCACAGTGATTATCTGGGACATGATACATGAGTAACTGATATGTTTATTGCAGCTTATGATGTAACATAAATGATTGTAATAACCGGACCTGTTACATGAAGAGCTGAAGTCAAATATACGTGAAATATCTGTTAAGTTCTGACCTCTCTAGTCAATCCAAAGCTCAGAATAGCTCTTTATTGAGTAAGCAGATAGCACTAGTTTGCTTAAGAGAATGGTACCCAGGGCTCCTGGGTGGCTCAGTGGGTTAAAGCCTCTGCCTTCGGCTCAGGTCATGATCTCAGGGTCCTGGGATCGAGGCCAGCATCTGGCTCTCTGCTCAGCAGGGAGCCTGCTTCCTTCTCTCTCTCTGCCTGCCTCTCTGCCTACTTGTGATCTCTCTCTGTCAAATAAATAAACAAAATCTTATAAAAAAAGAGAGAGAGAATGGAACCCAAATAGTCTTATTTTGCACTATAATTAAGAAAAAATGAAAAACTGGTTAATATTAGCTCAAAAGATAAGTGATCACAGCAACAAAAATAGAATATGCATACATCAAAATTCTCAAGTTTAGATTTAGAATCTAAATGAAGCAGGTAGGAGAGGAGACATCCATGAAGCTCTCAGGTTATTAAGGCAAATGATAGAAACAACATGCTCAGGCTCTTAAACACGCTCTTGAAATTACCCACTAATGATCATTGGCACTGGGAGCCCAATTCTTATAGTGTTTTGTTCCTGTTTTTTTGTTTTTAATTTTCTTCCTTCATAGGACTATAACTCAGTAGGGAAATAAGAGGGTGTGCTTTCATTAACTTTAAAAACAGTTTACTGAGTGGGAAAAAAAATAACCTGAAATTAACCCCTTTTAAGAGAAGTGTGGGTTTTTGTCACATAAAATTGGTTTTCAATCCATATTGCACCACTGTATATCTACCAGACCTTGGGTACATTAAATGGCTTTTCTTTTCTCATTCAACTACTGTAGTGTTTAACATGGAATAGATGAGAAGAACATAGACTTCGGGTTAGGATAGACGGAGTGTGAGCCTGTTTGACTGGTGACTTGGGTAAGTAATGTACTCTGTGGAGCCACGGTTGTAAAAGGAGACAGTAAATTTGGTAGAGATTTTTGAGCAGTGAATAAAATGTAGGAGCACAGAGACTGACTTATAAAGGTCACTCCATAAGCCAAGTCTTTTCATCTCCACTCAGTCCCTGCATTGCATCTGATCCCCCATCCAAACTGTACAGTCCAAGGAGTGAGCTTTTATCAAAGGGAGCTCAAGTGGCATGTGTAAACGACCACCCCACAGTCATGGATCATCTGTTCACACTGTGTTGGAAGAGATCACTGGCAAGTGATTGCACTGTATCTAGATATGAGATAACCATTTATAAATGGATCTTTATGTGGAGGAAGATGCAGTTGGGGAAAGGACTACTGAACAAGAAGATAGATATTTCTTTGAAAAGACCTTCACACTCACAACCACAGCAGAAACATTCATTCACACAGACTGTAGGAAGAGGAGAGTTAAAGTAGTAAATACAAATATATCAGTGTGGATACCAGGGATGCATGTGTGAACAAATGGGAAAGAATGAAGCAATACAAAAAGGAGGATCTGCAAATTTTAGAGTTTACATTCTCTCCACTTCTGTTGTATGTTTCTTCAATAGCCTCTTCTCATGCCTCCTGGACATCTTCATGCTCACTTGAGTCCCATTAACTTCAACACAAGACTGCAAAGTGCACACAACATTCCATCACTAAATTATTTTGCCTCTCTTTGTATTGTTTCCATGTTTACTTTTTTCCCAAAACCTCCTTCACTCTAACCAAGGTCTGTTGTCTGTTATTATCATTAAAATAAAATAATCCACATATGATTTATTTCCTCAGTGAGAATGAGAATGATGCCTTTCCATTCAGCACCAGAAAAACAGAACTCAGGAAAAAGAAATAATTTTCCTTTAATAATTATTGATCAGCATAAACATACTGAGTGACTGATTACTCTCTTTTGGGATCAATGACAAATTGAGATAAAAATTGTTACTTTCATGATGTTTTCATATACTTAGTACATATGTACACACAACAAAAAATCAAATAATTCCAGATGTTGTAACAAGATACTACAAGAATGATCCATGGTTAACTGTTGGATGAATGGCATAGAGATAACACTTGCTCTAAGAATCCACAAAAGAAGGCTCCTGTGTGGCTCAGTTGGTTAAGCAACTGCCTTCAGCTCAGGTCATGATCCCAGAGTACCAGGATCCAGTCCCAGAATCCTGTCCCGCATCATATTCACAGCTCTGCAGGGAATCTGCTTTGCCCTCTGACCTTCTCCCCTCTCATGCTCTCTCTCTCAAAATAAATAAATAAAGTTTAAAAAAAAGAATCAAAGGAAAGCATTCTGGTCAGACTGATCAAAACAGATGGAATTTGAACCAAAGCTTTTGGACAACTTGCAGAATGAAGAAAAGTTGGGGAGTCATCCATTGGGAAAATTACTTGAGCAAAGTTACAATAGCCAGAATAAAGAAGTTGTCTCTGGGGCAATGAGTAAACAGGTTTGCCTTCAGGAGAAGCAGATTTGAGAAACTAGAGTGAAGAGACCTGCTAGTGTAGCTGTAAAGGATGCGTATGCCAAGTAAAGTGATTTGTTGTAAATAAGCAAAAAATAATTTATAAAACAGGTAAAAAGAAATAAAATATTAATATATGGGTACATTTACAAAATAAACTAGGTTTTTAGAGGAGTGAAAGTATATTTTAAGATAGTGTAATGGTTTACATGAACTTAAACATTTACTAAAATGGAACTGTACGATGCACAAAGTAAAAATTAATGAAAACAATGCATTTAATTCCATAATGACTAGTAAATATTGATTCACCAATTGTGACAAATATAACGCACCAAAGCAAGATGTTAATGATAAGGGAAGCAGAGGGAAGAGTGAAACAGGGTAAATGAAAACTGGTTATAACATCTCTTCAATTTTCTATAAAACTAAAGCTACTCTACAAATAAGTATTATTAATTTAAACAGAATTATATTTATAGAGGGAAGGCAACATCTGAAAATCCACATAACTTCCTAACTTCTATTTCATATAATTCTAAAAATCTAATCATAGTCATGTGATCATTCTATAGCTTCAAAATTATCCAGATTTTCTCTGCTTCAGTGTTTTGCAAACTTTTTAATATATTTTTGGGAATCCCTTTGATTTTTAGACTAAGACCCCACACTTAACTGATCATTTTGATGGCTTTCATGAGTTGTTTCCTTGGTTGAATTACCAAGCTACATATTGTATTTTATTTGGGGAAGGGGTTGTTGTCAGAATGTGTGGCCTTTTCCCAATTTTAATAACAATCATAATAGTCCTGGGATTGTTTAGAGTTTCTCAGTCTAGAAAAAAGTATAATGAACTCTACTAAAAAATGTAAAATATTATTAACAAACCATAATAGATTTAAAAAAAATAATAAAAATAGATAAACTATTACTGCCCTTCTAGGTTGTTGTTTAAATTTATATAAGTAGACAGTAATTTTTGTGTGTGTGTTAAGGCATTGTTTCATACTATGATGTTTTAAAAATGCATTTTTCCTTTGAGTCCTGAAATAAAAGGAGTAGTGTAAACCTTGGTGAGGGACTTCTACAACATATTGCTTTCCACATGAACTTTGTTGTCTTTCTTTGAAAAGTGATATTGTATAGCTGATAAAGAAACAAGGAAGATAGGAGAGAACACTAGTTTCGTTTTTCTGTTGTAATGAATTATCATAGACTCAAAGGTTTAAAACACAAATACATTATCTTAAAATTCTAAAGTCAAGTGTTCAGAGTCTTAGTACAGGGCTAATATCAAGGATTGGCAGGGCTTCATTTCTTCTACACGTTTTAAGGGAAAATCTATTGACTTGTTCTTTATAGCTTTTGGAGGGAACTCATGTCCCTTGGCTTGGAGCTTCTTTCTCTGTCTTCAAATTACATCATTTCAACCAAAATTTTCATTATTGCATTACCTTCTTTGACTCTGCTCTTTCCTGTCTCTCTCTTACAAGGACCCATGTGATTATGCAAAGTCAACCTGAGTAATCCAGGATAATCTCTCCATATCAATACCTTCAATTTAATCACATCTTCCAAATGTCTTTTTCCAAGTCTGTTTCTGGGAATTGAATGTGGATATCTTTGTGGGTCCGTTATTCCAACTACTACAGAGGACACATCAGAAGGTGAGTGTAGATGAGTTAAAAGATAAAAGGGAATCCTAAAAACAGGAAAATAAAGAAACAAAAGATATCAGTAAGCTTAGGTACACAGTTAACATGGAGGGCTTATTTTTAATGAAGTCTGTTTTTAAGAACATCCTTGCAGATATGCCATTTGAAATATACAAAATATGGATTTTAGTTACCTCCATTGTGCTTCCCTAACAATTGTAATAACTAACGTAGAGATTCATTTTCAATTTTAGTTTGTCATGCAGCTCAATAATTTGTGAAGAATTTGTAGAAAAAAAGTACTAGATAATGTGACTTTTGCCTGTATAATGCAAGTGAGCCTTTCATTTCCTATGTACACCTTATAAACAGAAAAGTTACACATTACTTCAAAATATTTAGTGCAGAATGTTTTGTTCATTTTCCCCAACAAAGAGATAACTATATTAAATATGATGCAAGTAAAGTTTCTATTCCAAAATATCAGGGTTATCAGGAAGTTGAAATTATGAACAAATGGTGGTATTGTTTTATGTCAAATAATGATTTTGAGTGGAGAGACACACCCAGGTTGGAATCATGCCTTGGCTACTTAGTAATCATTTACTCTGAGTCTCAATTTTCTTATTTAACATATGGGTATACTAACGTCTTCCTCATTAGTATAATAGATGAAATAATATGTAACATGCACCTGAGATATAGTAGTAGCCATTACTTACTGACTGATGCCTCAAGGCTCAGTACATGGAAATTAGAGCTAAGTAAATATATGATATTCATTCATCTAAACACCCATGTCATGAGAAAAGAGCTCAGTCTTCCTTGACCATGCTGAGCTACTGGTACTTAACAAAAGTAGGTTTTCACTTAGTGTGCATTTAATTAATCCATGGATGAATAGTAGGCAGCTTGTTTAATCAAAATCCTCACCCTCTTACTAGAGTAAGGGAAAATAAAATGAAATAAGTGATTATAACAAAAGTTAGAAGTTTGTGTTTAAAAAGAACATTGAGAACTTTGGGGACCTGAAGGGAACAGTTACTGGGAGAACACTCTGATTTCCTACCAGGTACAAAGTTGAAGAAGTGCATTTCAGAGAACTGGAACATTATAAGTGTAGGAAGGAGAGAGTGGAGATATAACCACGGAGGTAAGGAAGATTTTAAAATGTTTACATTGGACATCAGAAAAAGACAAAGAATCCTTGGTGGCTCAGTGGGTTAAACCCTCTGCCTGAAGCTCAGGTCATGATCTCAGGATCCTGGCATCAAGGCCCACATTGGGCTCTCTGCTCAGCAGGGAGCCTGCTTCCTCTGCTCTCTCTGCCTGCCTCTCTGCCTACTTCTGATCTGTCTCTGTCAAATAAATAAATAAAATCTTAAAAAAAAAGAAAGAAAAAGAGGCAGAATGCACAGTTCCAAGTATCCATCTCCCCATCAAAGAGACAAAATGAACTATAGAATTAACTGTGCCATAATTTAGGGAAACAAGTCTACAGCATCCAAGTGAATTCTGAATCTAGGAAAAGGCCACTATGAAATGATGGGAAATTTGTGGCATTTTTACTTGTCTTTGCCCTTCCTCTTTGTCAGGCTCACGGTGATCTTGAAGAGGCTGGACCACAGTCCCAGTGTGGGATCCTGATCCCTAGTTCTTCCAGGAGCAAAGCAGACTTCATTTGCAAGGAATTAAGTTTCTGGGTTTTTTTGTTGTTGTTTTGTTTTGTTTTGTTTTGTTTTTTCTATTCTAACTGGTCTAAAAACTACTAGAAAGATTGATGCAAGGTGCCCATCTCCTTTTTGCATAACTCAGAACTTACCCAGGGCAGAAAAGCAGCAGGCATTTTTTGAAAGTATTCTAAGGTAAGAAAAAGCTTAGAGCTTCCCAAGGCAAAAGATCAAAGTGGAGGTATATAATAGAATGCCAAAGGCCTGAAAGAAAAAGTTGGAGAAAGAGTTTCTTTGAAATTAGAACATTTAAAAGCATCCATGAATACTGGAGTATTAAAAACAAAACAAGGGGCACCCTAGTGGCTCAGTCGTTAAGCATCTGCCTTCAGCTCAGGTCCTTCTCTCACTCCTCCTGCTTGTGTTCCCTCTCTAGCTGTGCTTCTCTCTGTCAAATAAATACAATCAAAAAAAATTAAAAAATAAAAAAAATAAAAACAAACAACAAATAAATAAATAAATAAATAAACATGCATGATCAATGGCAAGATGCATGTTCAGAAAAGAGCTAAGGACACCCTAAACTTTTACCTATGGATGATTTCTAAACAAAGTGCAAACAGGGAATCAAGACTAAGAAAGAATTATAAACAATTTGGGTAGGCGCTGAAGGAAGTTCCAACATAGAAAAAAGCTGTAAAGACAGAATTTTTGTTCATTCATTTCTGTTTTGTTTCTTTCTCCCTTTATTTATTTTTTTCTTTTATTTTTTCTCCTTCTGTTATTTGCTTTTTGACTCTTACAGTTTATGGAAATCTCTCTCAAAAGTGAATGGACATTATAGACACCATACCAGAAAAAGCAAACTTAAAATACAGTTTAGAAAAGTCACTAAGGGCATAATAGTCCATTGTCTATATGGACTTTATCTATTCATCTGTTGATGGGCACCTTGGCTCTTTCCACAGTTTGGCAATTGTGGCCATTGCTGAAATGATCATTGGGGTACATATGGCCCTTATTTTCACTACTTCTGTATCTTTGGGGTAAATACCCAGTACTGCAATTTCAGGGTCATAGGGTAGCTCTATTTTTAATTTTTTAAAGAATATCCACACTGTTTTCCAAAGTGGCTGCACCAGCTTGCATTCCCACCAACAGTGTAAGAGGGTTCCCCTTTCTCCACAGCCTCTCCAACACTTGTTGTTTCTCGTCCTGTTAATTTTGGCCATTCTGACTGGTATAAGGTGGTATCTCATTGTGGTTTTGACTTCAATTTTTCTGATGGCTAATGAGGGCAAACTTTTGTAACAACAGGGACAGGACTGGAGGATATTATGCTGAGTGAAATAAGCCAAGCAGAGAAAGTCAATTATCATATGGTTTCACTTACTTATGGAGCATAAAGAGTAACATGAAGGACATTAGGTAAAGGAAAGGAAATATAAACTGGGGTAAATCAGAGAGGGAGATGAAGCATGAAAGACTTTGGACTCTGAGAAACAAACCGAGGGTTTTGGAAGGGAGGTTGGTGAGGGGATGGGTGAGCCTGGTGGTGGGTATTAAGGAGGGCACCTATTGCATGGAGCACTGGGTGTGGGGCATAAACAATGAATCTTGGAACACTGAAAAAATAAAATAAATTATTATTAAAAAAAAATCTCCCTAAATAAGGAAAGCCTATAGAGGTAAATAAAAACAAACGATAGGATTTCCAGAATTACTACATTATAACAACCAAAGTACACTATTTTCAATAAAAGTTATGAAAAAAAACTTGGGAAAAGATAAGAAGGTAATGCCCATTCAGAGATGAAATTAACAAAACTATCCCTAAAGAAGCATTGACTTTGAAATTATTAGACAAGTATTTTTTTAAGATTTTATTTCATTTATTTGACACAGAGAGAGAGTGAGAAAGGGAACACAATCAGGGGGAATGGGAGAGGGAGAATCAGGCTTCCCACTGATCAGGGAGAGCCCGATGTAGGATGCTTAAGGACTGAGCAACCCAGTTGCCCCTAGATACATATTTTAAAGTAAAAATCTTACATATGCTCAAAGTGCTCAAGAAAACTGAGTCAATTGAGTTTTGAAAAAGGTGTGAAGACCATTTGATGAGGAAAGGGTCATTTCTTCAACAAATGGTGCTGAGACAATGGAATAGCCATATGCAAAGCAATGAAATTGAGCTCTGACCTCACACCACATACACAAATTAATTCAAAAATGGACAAGTGACATAAATGGAAGAGTGAACCCATAAAACTCTTACAGGAAAAGAGTAAGAGTAAATCTTTATGACCTTGGATTTAGTAGTGGATCCTTACCTCTAACATGAAAAGCAGAAATGACAAAAGAAAAAAAATGGATAAATTGGACATCGTCAACATTTAAAACTTTTGTGCATCAAAGTACACTATCAAGTAAATAAGCCGTCTATAAAAAGGGAGGAAAGTTCTCCTGGGTGGCTCAGTGGGTTAAAGCCTCTGCCTGCAGCTCAAGTTATAGCCCCAAGGTCCTGGGATCGAGCCCACATCTGGCTCTCTGCTCAGCAGGGAGCCTGTTTCCTCCCCTCTCTCTGCCTGCCTCTCTGCCCACTTGTGATCTCTCTCTGTCAAATAAATAAATAAATAAATAAATAAACAAATAAACAAACAAACAAACAAATAAATAAATAATCAAACAGACAAATCTTTTTAAAAAAGGGGGGAGGAAAATATTTGCAAGTTATAAATCCTGGAAGGGTCTAGTATTTGGAATATATAAAGAATTCTCATAACTCAACAATAAAGAACACCTGATGGATTTTTTAAAATGGGAAAATGTCTTAAAGTTTCTTCAGAAAACATATTTGAATGACCAACAAGCATATGAACAAAAAAAAAAACTTAGTTGTCTTTAGTCATCAGGAAAATGAAAATCATAACCACAAGGAGGTGCCACTTTACAGCAGTAGGAAAGCAATAATTAAAACACACAAAAGAGAAAATAACAAGTCGTGGTGAAGATGTGGAGAAATCATAATCCCTGTACATTGCTGTTGGGCATGTAAAATGGTTTAACTTCTCTGGGGAACAGTTTGGCAGTTTCTTGAAAAGTTAAACATAGAATTATCATATGACTCAATATATGTACTCCTAAGTATATTTCCAAAAGGATTGATACCAGGTACTAAAACAAATGCAGGTGCACACATAGTCATAGAAGCATTACTCATAATAACTAAATGATGGAAATAATCCAAATACCCATTAATAAAAAATAAACAAAATTGTTTATTTATATACCATGAAATATTATACAGGCATGAAGAGCAAAGTATCCTTTCATGCAACAATGAACTTCAAAAAAAAAAGTCAAGTAAAAGAAGTCAGAAAAAGAGGTTAAACATCATGCAATTCTACTTATATTAAATATTCAGAACAGAGAGATTTATAGAAAGGACATAGATTGATAGTTGCCAGCGCCTGGAGAAAGGCAGGAATGGGCAGCAACCACGTCATGGGCATGCATTTCTTGGATTAATTAATGAAAATGTTCTGGAGCTAGAAAGCGGGAGTAGTTGCACAGCATTGACATTTTAGTAAATGCCCCTTGAATTGTCGAGGTGGCTAATTTTATATTATATCAATTTCAGCCCAGTGAAAATTATAAAAGAACCCTCAATATGTACCAGCGGTATTATAAAATCACAGAGTGGAGCGCCTGGGTGGCTCAGTGGGTTAAAGCTTCTGCCTTCAGCTCCGGTCATGATCTCAGGGTCCTGGGATCCAGGCCTGCATTGGGCTCCCTGCTCAGCAGGGGGGGCTGCTTCCCCCTCTCTTTCTGCCTGCTTCTCTGTCTTCCTGTGATCTCTCTGTCAAAATAAATAAATAAAAGTCTTAAAAAAAATCACACAGAGTGATAAAATTAGAATAACATATTATGAGATTTATGATACACCCAGGGGTCATTGTTATAGACCTGTAACAGATTATCTTTTGAGATTAAGGTAGTCTGAGGTAAACAGACTTTGACAACAGGGAAGATATTCCCAAGAAAGGAGGAGAAAATAAACAATGAGTGAATATTAAACACCAGGGGAGACCAATATTTCTTATGTTTTTAAATATTCTCTGAGAATGTAATTTTACATGAACAGAGAAAAATATGTATGATTATGAAAAGTATAGCTGTTGTAAAGTTATGAGTATGTAAAATAAAATAAAATGATAAATGTAGGTATTTTAAGAAAGACTACTTCACTATATATTTTAAAGGAGGCACTCAAGGTGACACGCCATTATGCACTAACTTCCAAAACAAAACAAAACAAAACAAAACCAACCTGTTTAAATATGTCTTCTGACAAATCTTTCCTAAATATCCAAGTCCTAAAATTTTTTTTCCTTTTCCCTGATCATGTAACACTTGTCTAAAAGCATGGTCTAAAAGAAATATGGGTCAATATTGGGAAATGGATATGTCATTTTTAATATTATAAGTAACTATAGTAAAAAATATAAAAATAGTAAATTAACTAATTAATAAATAAGGTGCAGCTTATTTTATTGCTGTATTTATTTAACCCAAAGTCAGAAAATCATTTCAACATATAATCAATATAAAATATTGGGATATTTTACATTTCCTTTTTCATATTAGTTCTAAACCAGGCAGGTGTGTATTTTACACTTTCTCTATATCTAAAATCAGACTTTGGGCTAGGGGCTGTCATGTGGCATAGATAGGGCATAGATAGATTGAACATAGATAGAGCACTAAAATAATATATACTAAAGTATGGTATTATCGTTATTCATATATTCAAAAAGTCATTAATCTTCATGTATTCAAAAAGTCATCCACTCAATATAAAATCATGCATCTAACAGAAGTGTTTATAAAGTATTGCAATAACATAAAAAATACATAGCTTAAACTTTTAAGTAGAAAAATTTGAAAATACAGGATAATCATAATCTTGAAAACTAAAACTGAATATGCATTTCCTTTCTTTCCTTCCTTCTTTTTCACTCCCTTTTTCCCTCACTTCCTTCTCTGTAAAAATATTTTATAAGTAACTGATACAAATTTCCTCAATAACATTGATGCTTTCTATTTGTGGTAATACCTGAACTGTATCCAAAGGCACACTTCCATATGGATCTATAAATTTATATTCACATAATACATGCTTGAAAATACTTATATCTTAATTAGTAAGATTTGTTATAACAAATGTTAACTTTCTGATTTAATTTCTTTTATACCTCAACTATTAAATTATATTACTACTATTTACAGTGAAATGATACTTTATTTTGTTGTGCTGGGTCGCTTTTCAGGTAAAATGTACAAGAGCTGACTCTAAGATATATTCACTTATTCTACATTTTTTTCCTGATTAAACAGTTTTTTCTTTATTTTCTAAATGTAGAGTAAATACTATTTAATTTTTGTTCTTTAAAGAAAAATAATAAAGCATTTGAGTTATAAATCTGCCTCTGACCTTAGCTTCAAGAAATATATGTATATATATATATGATATTATATATTAAATATACAATGTATCACTCTTGGTTTCAAAAGATATAAATATATATATAATATGTAATGCTTCACTTCTTTGTTAAGTTGTACATTATTGAATGGTCAATTTTACTCTAACTTTTGACGAAATAAATATCTATCCATACGTAGAGAATGTGTTCTAGCCAAAAGAGATAATACAATAATTAGTAGAGCTGGTTAGATGGTGATAAGTACTGTATAAAGATAAATAAATATAACAGAGACATTAGGAATGTGTGAGACAATGGTTGTAGTAACAGAGTAGTTTTGGTAAGCTTCACTGAGAAGTTGAAATTTAAGTAAAACAATTAAAGGAAGCAAGGGAATTATCCAAACATTTCTATCCAAACATTTCTCATTTCAGACGAGAAGGGAAAGAGCAGAGGATGGTGTGTCAAGGAGTTGCCAGAAATTCAGGTGCTAAAGCATGAGAGTAAGAGGGGGAATCATAGATGAGCATTTCAGAGAGGATAGGGGCCTAGCT
Source organism: Spilogale gracilis (assembly GCA_004023965.1). NCBI lineage: Eukaryota > Metazoa > Chordata > Mammalia > Carnivora > Mephitidae > Spilogale > Spilogale gracilis. Next base: position 57,990 of record PITA01003126.1, on the reverse strand, counting down.
CCTATAAGAACTTGAAGCCACTGTAATACCATTTGTTTTCACTCTGTCACATGGGGAGAGTTATCAGGAGTTTGTGCATGTTTCAAATGATTGTCCACCTACTGTGTTGGGAATACACTCTTCGTAGGAAAGAGTGAACACTGGATATGTTAACAGACATGTGCGATGATCCTAGTAGAGATGAATGGTAACTCAGACAAAAACATAGGAATGAAGATAGAAGGAAGTATTTGTATTCCAAGTCTAATTTAAAGGTAGAAATTACCATGAAATATGGTCTTTATCATTCTGACTCTTTGAAATTAATGTGTCAATCATCTTAATTTTTCCTTCCATTTCAATTAATTTTTGCTGTACAAATCTTGATGCTATATTACTTGATACAAAAAAATTATGAATTATATTCTTATTGGTTTCCTACTTTTAAGAAAATAAACTTCTTTCAGTGCTTTAAAATATTCTACAATTCACTATAAATTTCAAACCTATTTTGAGGATTTTGTTACTCAGCTTTATTTGATGTATTTTCCTATCATTTTTTTTATTATTATTTTTTTTTAATTTTGGGTATACCATGAGCAAGAAACACATAGATTATCTTGTTTCAAATGTCCCTAGATGTGCTTCCTTCCTACAAAAAATGAGTCATGGAAATATTTGATATCCATGTACATGACAATGTAATTATGAGGGAGATGCGATGTGAGAAATAAGTAAATGTTTTTTTGAAAGCCCATGCAATTTGAGTTATCGGTAAAAGAGCACAATGATGTGAAATCTAAACATGACACAAGCCCACCATAGACCTAAATTCATTTTATTTATCCTAGGAGCACATTAATCATTAAAAAAAACTATGATTTTTTTCAATAAATGGTAAAATAAGACATCTTTATTTCTTCTATCTCTTTTGAAATATTTTGAAAAGCAAAGATTTAAAATTTTAAAAAGAAAGCTAAACCAAATAATTACATGGCTACAGATCCAAATTGTGTATCACTCCACAAGTAATTTCTACTTCCCTGAAGTCTGCTCACTGACTATTTTCTTAAAAGATTTTATTTATTTATTTGTCAGAGAGAAACACAGCTAGAGAGGGAACACAAGCAGGGGGAGTGAGAGAGGGAGAAGCAGGCTTCCCACGGAGCAGGAGCCTGATGCAGGACTTGATTCCAGGACTCTGGGATCATGACCTCAGCCAAAGGCAGATGCTTAACTACTGAGCCACCCAGGCGCCCCTCACTGACCATTTAGCTGATAGAAACATACTGACTGGATTCACAGGCCAAGAGAAATGGGAACAGCCTCACTGAATATGGTGGGATATCTTGGAAGACAGGCAACTAGAACAGAAATCATAGAATGATGTCATAAATTGACTGACTGTGCCCTAGCATCTTAGTTGAGGCAGAATGGCATAGGAGAGCCTCGTGAAAAAGAGAAATACTGATAGAGTGCCGTGCAGAGCATCTGGAATTTAATATTACAAGAAACAAAGTTACACCGGAATAAATACAGTGACAGTATATGAAGGTTCAATGTGGAAATGAAAATAACAGACATATAAAATTCATATTAGAGAAATTGAAGATAGGAAAGACAGAGACAGGAAATCTAAAATACTTAAAATTAATACTTTTGGTAAATAAAATGAAGGTAATATGTAATTAAATCACTCCTCCTTCAGTCGGCTGCCTCTGCTGGATAATGTTAGCTTGCTCAAGGGACAACCTGTACATCAAGGGCAAAATGGATTCAGAAGACTGAGCACCGTGCCCTGTTGAAGTCACTGAACTCAAAACACGTCAACACCTGCAGGTAGGCATTCCAGCAGTGACAGGAAGTCAGAAGGAAAATCATGCTGTCCTTGTACATCCACATACCAACCACCTGTTTCTGGTATAAACTGCGGTGAAGGTCTCACAGATGCATACTTATCTCCAAACTCATCAAGTTGTACAGATTAAACATGTACAGCATTTTGTACATTAACCACCCCTTAATAAATTGGTTAAAAATAATACAATGGGACAATTTGTACAAGGTTCTGAGGAAAAATAAGATAAGTATAAGTATTTCTCTAATATTACATCTGAGCAGGTTGTCATTTTAATATAAAGATTACAAACTTACATAATAATTTAAAATTTCAAGGAAGTGTATACCAAGAACATCGTTGCTTGGGAAAAAAAATAAATAATGTTAAAACTCAATCTATCTGTGGATTGAGTCAAATTACTAACCTGAAAATGAAGAGTACTATTAAAAAATGTTTGTACTGAGTGTTTACTGTCATTATATGAATATCTAATACTGTTGCCTCATGGATTCGAAAATGTAAGATTGTAGATCAGTATGTAAAATGAGTATATTTTAACCATACAAAAGTTATATTTTATATGATAATATCTGGATATAAGGTAAAAGAGAAAGGGGGATTACATGAGTGCTAATGTATTTCCTTAATAACAAAAGTCAGTGGATATTCTATGTGAACAAGACATGTTTTTTAAAATTAGCATTAACTTTAAAAATTTATTTCTTTTCTTTAATTTTAGAAGACTATTTTTATGTGACTGTATCTTCAAATAATGAAATATCTATATAAAGTTCAGTATTTCTTTTCTTTCAGTTCTTTCTGGAGTTAAATCCAAATAAGATTAAATATATCCTTTATTTCAATAACATATAATGCCGTTTTTTAAAAATTTAGTCTGTCCTTTTTAAATTAAATTAAAAGTTCTCTCTCTCCCTTCCTCTCTCTCTTCCTTTCTTTGCCTCTTTCTCTTCACTCTCTCTCTCCCCTTCTCTGTCTCTCCCCTTTCACACACTTTTTCTCCCTTTTGCTTCTATTTGTATATGTACCAAGATACTGAAATAAAATCCTCAGAAAATGTAAGAATGGTTATTTCTGAAGTAGTAATTTGAATGATTTTCATTTTACGTTTCTATATTTCGTTCATAGTTACGTTTCTATATTTCATGACATTTTGCTTTGTTCTCTTCTTTTATAATAACTGTGTATTATTTAAATATTAAATTCAACTTCTAAAATGAGTTCACTGTTCTGTAAGAAGTTAAGCAACAAGATGTTTTGCAACATATTAAGATGCATATTTCTGCTCTGGGCAGCCGCCAGTTAGCCGTGATTCATTCCAGGCCACTGTGGGATCCTGCATTCTTCACCTGTACAGTAAGGTTCGGGGGAGGTGATATCTGAACTCTTTAGGACTCTGTGCTCTGTAGTTCTAATTAGATTCCAAGTAACTTGGATATTTAAATCATGGCCTAATAATAAATAGAAAATATACTTTGATAATTATAGTAGACAAAAAGTGAAACTTAAATAAAATTTTGTGGCCACATTCCAAAATGTATATTATTACATGGATTGAGAGAACATATGACTTGCACTTTAATCCGTGCTGGTGCACATTAATTTTACCTTGGATCCATGGTCCGTATAGGAGTTCAGGTCTTCATCGATTTTATTCAGCAGGCAGTGAAGAGCCGAATGGAGAAGCTATGATTGTGCCTGAAGGCTGGAATTTATTATATTTTCCGTAGAAACAATTTTTGAAGTAAGATGATGGTTTTCCTCTGAATTGTTTCATTAAAATTTGATCAGAGAGAAGAATGTTTCTATTTAACTCCAGAAAATGTAATTTTGGCTTTCACCCACAGAGAGAAGTTTTCCACAGTGTTCATAGTTGTGGAGAGCACTACTATGAATTATATTTCCTTGTGAAGTGCTATTCCAAAAGTACAGCCATGAGGAACAATACAATATATTCTTTGAACTTATTTATCTTAGAAAAACTACCTACTTGGATGAAATTATACTCCATTTATAATATCTGTTTGCATGTCTCTTGTAGATGTCCCTGAATATTTGGTTATGTTAAACAGGAGCTATGTGTAGTGTAGGATCTTATACCAGTTAAGAAATGTTATTTCCTAACTAATCATTCTTGTTCATTAAGTATTTAGGCTTCCCTACTGCTGTACTAGAAACACCATAAAGACACAACTTCCTGGATTACTTGGATTTGGGAGAGAGGATTTGGATATGGTTTGGTATTTAGTTCTATACCGACAACATAGTCTAACTTACTTAATTTCATTTTTTTTTAAAGCAGACCTTCTTTTAAAATCTTAAAGGACTTCCAAACCAGTGTTATGCACATTATTGTTTCTACAAACAAAACATCATGAAGAGTAAGACTAATGCTATTTAAAAAGAGGAGGAGAGAATTCAGCTATTGAAATCATTATCAGTGGAGGAACATACTGCTCCCTAAACTATTATCTCACACAGTCTAGCAACAAATAACAGTATGTTTGAAAAAAATAATTTAAAATAATAAAATAAAATACTTCCATGGTATGATATGGAAAGAATTTTTTAAAAAATAACCCTTTTTTTTTTTTTAATTAAGCCTGAAACAGGGCTAATGATTTGTGGTCTGAAATTTAAAACTTCTTGAACCAAATCATCTTCCTGTGAGCCAATTATCAATACACAAACTCCACCCCCAAAAAGCAAACCAAAAAAAGGAGGTATGGTAGACAGAATATTGTTTCCTTACATCCTTGTCCCCTTTGTTACTCCCTAGATTATATTTTTATATGGGAAAAAAGTATCTAGGTGGGCCTAATATAAAGTAATGAGTCCTTAAAAACAGATACAAAAGGGAAAATTGGAGAAATCCAAAAGGCAAAAATTCCATTCATTGTTGCTGGCTTTAAAGATGGACAGTACCATGAGCTATGGGATGTGGTCAGAACTTATTAGGTAAGAGCAACACTAAGCCAATAGCCAGCAAGGAAGTGGAATCTGCTCTGCCGCTACAAGGAACTAAATTCAGCTTGAATGAAGCTAGAAGTCAAATTCCCAACAGAGTCTCCAGATAAGAGCTGGAAATATAGGATTACTGAGTGAAAAACAAAGGGGGAAAAGAAAGAAAGAAATATGGAATATATAAAGAGTCTTACTTCTATAGCAGTCTCTAAATTGCAGAACTATAGACACAGAGAACAGAATAGGTATTACTAGGAGACTGGGACAGGATCAGGTGGTAGGGAAGGAGGGCTAATGCAGATATAAAAAGGTGATGTGAAGAGTTCATCATGGTGATAGAACGGTTCTGAATCCTGACTTTCCATGCAGCCACATAAACCATGGGAAAGATTTCATAAAACTAAAGACACTGACATGTGCATGCACAGTGTATGAATGGGTTCATATAAATAATGATGAAAATTGAGTAAGTCTATAGTCTAGCTAACAGCACTGTGCCAATATCAGTTTCTTGGTTTCTATATTGGACTCTACTTATATAAGAGGTCATCATTGGGAAAGTTAGGTGAAGGGGAAACTGGGCTCTATGTACTATATTTTTGCAATCTCCTATGAATCTGTAATTATTTCAAAAGTCAAGAGAGAGAGAAAGAGAGACAGAGAGAGAGAGGGAGAGAGAGACAGAAAGAGAGAGAGAAAGATGAAATAGCCCATTATAGTGGAAACATGTTCAGCCTCCAGTAAATTTCTGAACTAGATGAATCCCAAAACTGATCCCATCTCAGAGTTGTGTGGTTCAATACAGGGTGATCCCCTTTGCAAGAACATTTCACTTGACTGAATACAGTATGAGGTGCTTGAACTGGGTTGAGTCCTACTACCAGTGATCAGATGTAGTTACTAATACTTTCAGATTACAGAGAAAAGTGAGATTGAAACCAGTCCAATGGGAAGAAGACTTTTCTTTAAGAAATTGTCACTACTCTAGTGATAGAGAAAGGATAGTGTAGGGGAATTGGGCATATGTAGCTTCTTAGAATTCTAGGGTCTTGGTAACTACACAGAAGATTTGCCTCTTCCTTTCCTCAGAATAAAGATGAGGAAAACCAAGACATTTATGGGATGTTCATTAGTCTCCGATGAACATCTTATGCAGTAGGGCTTAGGTGAAAACATTTTGACCTGCGTTAGAATATCACATTTATTCATAAAAATGTCAACGTAGCTCAAAATAACCTTTGTATTTATTATGTATTGAGTTTAAAAAAGGTCCTGATAAGGTTCCTGAACACTAACCAACTTGAGTTTTTATTAACAATGCTATAATATTTCGATTCATTGATAGAATAATTTTCAAGCAGCCTTGTCATATGATCTCCACTATGCTTTTTACATATTTTCTCAGAAGAAGACAAGTGGCCAGAGGTTGGGTTCTGCCTTCCTTTGTAGTCTCAACGGATGGGGGAGACCAGCCTACTCAGTGCCATCTACTGATGTGCAATAAATTAATGTTGGAAAAAACACTCCACTTCGAGTACATATGACTTTAGTCAAAACTCTGATACAGAATTAGGATGGCAGGCTATTGAAATAGCAAAATATATACAAATACATGTCTAACAGAGAAAAACAAACGAAATTGAGTGTTTAATTTAATTACCACAAAATTCATTATGTTCTTCAAAAAGAGAGGAGGAAACAAAGCAGACTAGGAGATGTAAAGGAAATTTTGCAAATTTGTGAAAGTTCATTCTATCTTTATTTTCATTCTATTTTCCTAGACTTATTCCATGTTTATTTCTAGAGTGAGAAAGATCTGATCCAACATGGAGAATTTGAACAGGCTATTTAAACAAATATTTACATTGGGAACACATTACTTTTAAAAGAGACTGATATATTTAGATGTATGACTATGTCTAAGAAGGATAATATAAATCAGTAGGTGATAGTTACATTAAGTATCATTAAGGGAAGGCAAAAGTATTTTGGAGTTAGGTCTAGCCATTTCTAATTTGATATCATAGAATTTAAAATAACTTTGATAAACTACTTTTTGTCCATTTGTTTTTGTTTGTTTTTCCTGAGACAGAACATTTGGCGTCCGTTCAGAAAAGGAACAATTCCAGCAACTTCCCTTATAACAAGGGCAGAGAGCTTAACAAGATGGAGTCAGGTCAGGCTCAAAGTATCTGCTAAGGTGAGTGTCCTGAGAAAACCAGAAACCAAAACAAGAGTTAGAAAGGCACCTGCTTGATTTTATTCTTCTGTGCCATTTAGCAGATTTCTTAGGAAAAGGGAAGGAAGGTGAAGATGTTCTTGAAGAGACCATTGTGTAAAAAGGGGAGGGGGCATTTTACAAAGTTAAATTATAAAGCACCTGAAAATTTAAACTTTTTTTTTTTTACTTTTGACATTGATAATTTCATATATTTTAATCTAGAGCATAAAAAGATGATGAAATGAATTTAAAAAACTATATTTTTTTCTAAGAGTGTAACAGGAACATACACAAAACACTTTAGCATTTCATAATAACTTACAAAACATGATCATTACAAAAAGCAACATCCAAACTCACATGTTGGATCTGTAAGCTCTGCTTCCTGGGGCCAGAAACAAGATTTGACCCTCAAAAAACCCTTCTTCATGCACAGTCTACATAATGTACATAAAATATAGTGTCTCCTAATTTTCTCATGGGGGATTTATCACTGCACCATTCACTAGTTCTTATTAGAATCTTTTTCCTCCTGATTCCTGCTCTTAAATTTTCCTTTCATTAATTTCTTCCATTATGCCCAGTCATGCCCAATTTTATGTGAATATATGTGCCCCAGTCTTTAAAAATAACCTCACCACTTTTATTTTAGAATATTTGGTTATGTAGTTACTAAAACTTTCAGTTTGAAAGTGAGAAAATATGTGAAAAGCATAGTGGAGATCATATGAGAAGGCTGCTTGAAAATTATTCTATCAATGAATCTGAATATTATAGAATTGTTAAAACTTTAAGCTTGATTATAACACTTTTTTAAAAAAGATTTTATTTATTTATTTAACAGAGAGAGAGAGATCACAAGCAGGTAGAGGGGCAGGCAGAGAGAGAGGGGGAAGCAGGCTCCCCGCTGAGCAGACAGTCCAATGCGGGCCTCAATCCCAGGACCCTGAGATTATGACCTGAGCCAAAGGCAGAAGTTTAACCCACAGAGCCACCCAGGCGCCCTTGATTATAACACTTTTGAAGGGAAATCTTTGTACTCATATCCAAGTGTCAGATTCATATTAATGTTTAATGCTTATTTGTCATAAAATCTTTTTACTTTTAGTATGCTAAACTCTAATTGTTAATTAAAATCTCAGTAGCATGTATCTTGGGAATCTAGAATTCAAGAAGCCTGATGAAATGTAAATTACTTTATGTACATGTGAAAATGGAACAAGAGGTCTGACATAATTTATCACTGTCACAACTAATCATTAGAATTGTTATATGAGTAATAAGAAAATCAAGGACATTTTATTTACATGGATAAAAATAATATCAATGTTGATAAGCATAGAAACATATTTCAATTACTCCCATCTTTTAAAAATAACCTTGTCTTCATCTCACTCTTTACAACTACTACCCCACCTTCTCCATCCCATTCACAGTTTCTTCAAGGACATGTCTTCAGGTACTATCTCCAGTCTCACTCCTGAATTTTCTGTTGAATCCTCCTCAGTCAGGAGGTCATCTCCAGCATTGTCCCCAACCTGCTCCTTTTGAGATGTCTATGACTCCACATCACTAAATTCAATGTGTACTTCTGTCGGCAATATTTGACACTATCCACCATTTTCTCCCCACTTCAAACACTTTCTTCCCTTGATTTCAGGATATCATCATATGCTGGTCCCCCCATGCCCCTGACAATACCTGACTCCACATTTTCAGTTTTTTCTTCATTACTGATCATTATATGTTGGAATTCAAAACGCATTACATAACCCTTATATCTTCCCCCCTCTTCCATCTACAATAACCTTTTGATTTTATGGCTTAAATCTAATGTATTCTCATAGCTTTTACATGTATGTTTCCATTCCAGGCTTGTCCCCAGACCTCCAGATCCTATATGCAAATTCTCACTCAGTATGTCTACATAACGCGTCTTAAAACATGCTGTCATGCTGTCAGCCATCCCTCAGACATGCATTCCTATGGTTTTTTGCAAGTCATTTGTTTATTTCTTAGAAGATTTTTATTTAGTATTTATTTGAGAAAGAGAGAATGAGAGCACACAAGGAGGGGGAGTTGCGGGGGGGGGGGAGAAACAGATTCCCCACTGAGCAGGAAATTCTACATGGGTCTGGATCCCAGACCCTGAGATCATGACCTGAGCCAAAGGCAGATGATTAACCAACTGAGCAACAAAGGTGCTTTGCAAGCCATTTAATTGCAACTCAATCTTTATGCTCTAAAATACCATGTAGTCAATTTGGACTGATTTCTCTCATACTTCCCATCCAAAACATCAGTAAATTCTGTCAGGCTTGTCTTCAAACTATGGACAGACTGCAGTGACTTCTGAATGCTCCCATTTCTATCACTGAGGTCTCAGACATCATTACCTATACATCTATTTGTTGCTGTCTCACCATTCACTTCTTTCATCTATTTTCAACACAACATCTGGATCTAGTTGGTTAAAAGATACATCATTTAGTCACCTATCTACTCAATATCTTCCTTGCTTCCTCCTCCTTCTCAGAGGCTGCACTCACTAACCTCCTGACTGGGAGGAAGACCCCTTTCACCCTCCATTAGCTCTCTGTGTTAATCATTCACTGTCCTCCCTCTCAATCGTTTCTTTCCAGCCACCACACTAGCCTTTGGTTCTTCTTCCAAGAAGTCAGCCTTACTCCTACATAAGGAACCCTAAATACATTTGTCCTTCTGCCTGAGTCCTCTCATCTCACCCACATCGAAACCATGGCTTACCCCTTTACTTCCCTCAAAACCTTACTTCAGGAGTGACAAGTCCCCTGATCACTCTCAGCAATGTTCCCACATTTTCCCCCAGACTTTGTATCTCTCTTTGCTGTTTGCTTTCCTTAGCACATAATTGGTATTTAAATTTTTAGTTTTATCTTCTGCTTTCTCCTCTAGAATTTAATTTGCATAAGAATTCTGTTGTTTTCTCTGCCATAATATGCAGAACAATATTCAGCATCTGGTAAAAACTCAAGAAACATTGATTATTTAAGTAATTGATGAACAATATTTTACTATTATTTTTGTTGTTATTTATTATTATAAAAGACTCATAAATAAAAATCATAAGCTTATTTCTACCTCAGTACTAAAATAATATTGAAACATGGAAAATATCTGAATTAATTGCTCAATTAACTTTGCTTAACATGCTTTTTATTTAACAAAACAACCTGATACAGTCATTCTGTGAATAGACAACCCTTCCTCATTTATTTCATTATCATTCAGGCAATACATTTATGCACCACTTGATATTAATAAATTGAGTATAACTAACTTTTCTATTATAATCACCACTGACATAATTGATAACATATGAAAAAATCTGCCCAAGAAATCATAGAAAACAGTTTGGGTATTACTAGTTTTAAAATCTTAGATCATTTTTTTAGAATTATAAAGTAAACTAAACTTTCTCGGTAGTTTCTTAATTTTAATTTCAAAAAGCCATGTATCATTGTTGTAAATCTGTATCACTCAGAAATTTTCCAGAACTCTTAATATTTCCATTTTTTCCCTTGGCCTCCATTATGTGCTTAGTAAATTGTCAGTCTTCACCAAGTTACCTTTTGCTCCTAGGTGATGTAACTTACTGTGCAGATGTATTTCTGTGGAATATTATATTAAAAGAGAGAACTTTCTTTTGTGAAGTTATGGCTTTATGGATTCAAAAGATTTTGAATAAATTTAAGAATGGCAGAATAATTCTAAACCTAATTGTTAAATTTGATCTCATATAATAGAGTAATACCTTCTCAAACTGGAAATCAAGCTGACAGTGTTTTACCATGATTTATTTTCGAATTCCTCTTAAAAGTTGATTTCATGTTTGTGAGATATGGAAATTAATAATTAGATTAAATAACCTAGTAATGAAACTGTATGAATAAGAGAGCAATTGAAATGTGTTTGGTTTGGTGTGTATACACTGAGGGCACATAATATTTAATACTTTTAGCAGGAAGCATCTTAGCCAAGTCCTCCTCAGTTGGTTACCTGATTGGTCACCATGATTGTAAAAACATATTTTACATATTTATTAAAAAGTTTCCATTAACAAATTACATGTGAAAGTTCAGTATATAGATAGGATTGTTAACTAAGGATCCTATTTAGTTAGTTTGCACACTCAAGAGCATGGAATTTACCCACAAAACTAGTTAGATCAACTCATTTGGAATCACCTGTGTGTATTAATGCTTGGAAGAATTCTTAAATTTAGTCCCTTGTGAAAGCATGGATAGAATAAGACAGACCCTACATACACTCTATATAAAACAGTACATTTAAACACTTATATTTTAAAACATGTATAGAATAGTATAAAATACACACATAGTATATTATAAAAGGCACAATTTACATAAATGAAATATATTTTTCACTTTCTGTTACATCTTTTAAAATCATTTCTTTGAATGTCTCCACCTTGAGGGACATTTAGAGATGTATAACATAAAGTCCAGGCATTATGGTATTTATAAACTTCACTTTGGGGAATTATGAGAGGCAGCCAGTCAATTGTAACAGAAGCAGAAACGGAGAATCAACTACTACATGATGAAGGAGAAAGCAGGTTGTACTTAAAATGACATGATGGGCCCAGAACACAAAGAATGATGTTCCATTGGTGCTTCAAATTGAAAGCCATGATAGATACAGATGGTAACCATAATTTGAGAATGTAGCTTCTTTCTCTTTAGGAAACTCTACCATTTAAGGTTAACAGTGTCAGTGATCATGGTTTGCCTGATGAACACTGGGAGTCTTACAGTGGATCTCATGATAAAATCAAGAAAACAACAACACAATATAGAAGTTATATTTCCTATTTATTGTCTACGTAAGCCCAGGAACTATTTTCATTTACTATAACTCTCAAGTCTATTTTTCTATGTTTTAACAATTTTTATGGAATTTAAATCTAATACTGAGTTTAAAAGTCCTTAGAATTTTTCTCTGGATTCACTTTAAGATTAGGTTCCAAATGAATAAATGCCACTTCTATTTTAAAAGTTTTAGTATCATGATGCTATTATGTTATATTATGATGTATTTACCTGTAATGAGAACTTCTTCCCAATTCATTTTTATATACCTGGATAGCACCTAGGTCTTAACAAATTTTTGAGTTATAACTATGGAGTCTGAACAATTTCTTGATTCACCATATGTTAACAATTTCATTATACTTGTAAAAGTCAAAGGAAAAATAAGTTCTTAATAAACAATCACTATGAATATGTATGAAGTAACCAGGAGGGGAAAAATTAGTCTATTATTTTTTCCATTTTCCCCATGTATTTTTAATATTTCATATGAAACAGATCTTCACGTACTTAGTCAATATTAGCTGCATGGGCTCAACCCATTGAAAGACTTTGATTAACACAGAGAAGCATAGTTTTGGGAAAAACAATTCTAGGTTTATTGACTATAGCTAGATTTCCAAATGTTCTGCTGTGAATGAGCCAATTTCTGTTTAAATGGATACTTTTTTCTTCCATGTAATAGAAGAACAGGACAGGGGCAAGATGAATAAAGATGTGTGGCTATAAATGCCTCAAGACAATAGCACTGGGAGGAGTCAGTAAAAAGAAATATAGACAGTACTCTTTTGATTTTCCTTCATATGCTATAATCAGTATTCTGCCAAGTAATAGGGCTCACATCTAAATGGACCAGTCTTCTTTGATTAAGCTCTGAACTAAGCCCCCAGGACAGACTCAGCTGTTCATATTTGGATGTGGAATCACGTGGCTGACATTTGGAGTTTTCAACGCTTTTGGTATTAAACATGAAAAAGGGATAGACCTTTTCTAAGTCTTGCTGTTTAAAGCTTTCTGACAGGATCTTATCACATGCCAGTAGTGGGGATTTGGAGATTTCTTTTCCTTAAAATCCTAATTGTCACTGCTGTTATAATGTTATATTGTTGTCTGATTCTGCTTCCTGAGTTCTCCTCAATTAAGTATGTGTTGGGTTTTGTGGCAAGTAGAATTTTCAACCTGTTTCTGTAGCAGTGCCCTTCAGAGTTTGATTTTATTACTTAACTCACGATAGAGCAACATCTCATTCTTTTTTAGTATCTGACAACATGAAAAAGTAAGTCATATCCTTAAAATCTTCCCAATATTTAAGGACATAGAATTTCACTTTTAATGACCTAACAATAAAAGGAGCAATAGAAATAAAACAGCATATATTTTATTGACTATTCAAGACACTTAAATTGAAAACCACAATGACTAAAAATATAGCAAATATATGAGAGTACAAGCAAATGCATATGTTTTTTTGTTTGTTTGTTTGTTTAAAGATTTTATTTATTTGACAGAGAGAAACACAGCTAGAGAGGGAACACAAGCAGGGGGAGTGAGAGAGGGAGAAGCAGGCTTCCCACCGAGCAGGGAGCCCGATGTGGGGCTCGATCCCAGGTCTCCAGGATCATGACCTGAGCCGAAGGCAGTCGCTTAACCAACTGAGCCACCCAGGCGTCCCAAATGCATATGTTTTTAAGCCACATTGTCTGGATGTGTATCCTGGCTCACAGGTATGTGATTTGGAGTTAACTACATAATCTCTCAAATTTAGTTAATTCATTTAAAAATCCCCATTTAAAAATTTTAAGTATAATTAACAGTATAATTAACATATAATGTTAGTTTCAGGTGTACAATACCGTGATTCAACAATTCTATTCATTTCTTTTTTTTTTTTTTTTAAAGATTGTATTTATTTATGTGACAGAGAGAGGGATCACAAGTAGGCAGAGAGGCAGGCAGAGAGAGAGGAGGAAGCAGGCTCCCTGCTGAGCAGAGAGCCTGATATGGGGCTGGATCCCAGGATCCTGAGATCATGACCTGAGTGGAAGGCAGAGGCTTTAACCCACTGAGCCGCCCAGGTGCCCAACAATTCTATTCATTTCTTAAGCTCATCAAGATGTATACTTTCAATCCCCTTTACCTATTTTACTCCTCCACCCACCCACCTCCCTTCTGGCAACCACAGTATTTCATATGTCCTTCAAAACTCAGGTATCACCTTGCCAAGAAAATTTTTCCTCACTTTCTAATCTAGATTTGGATACTTTTATTATTATTATTGTTATTAGTTTTTATTATGTTATGTTAGTCACCATATAATACATTATTAATTTTTAATGTAGTGTTCCAAGATTCATTATGTACATAAAACACCCAGTGTTCCATGCAATCTGTGCCCTCCTTAATATCCATCACTGGGCCAACCCATCTCTTCACCTCCATCCTCTCTAAAACCTTCAGGTTTTCAGAGTCCACAGTCCCTCATGGTTCGTCTCCCTCTCTGATCTCTCCCCTCTTCATTTTCCCCTTCTTCTCCTAATGTCCTCCATGGTATTCCTTATGTTCCACAAGTAAGTGAAATGATACAATAATTGACTTTTTCTGCTTGATTTATTTGCTCACGATAATCTCTGCCAGACCCATCCATGTTGATGCAAAATTTGGGTAATCATCATTTCTGATGGCTGAGTAATATTCCATTGTATATGTGGACCACATCTTTATCCATTCATCTGCTGATGGGCACCTCAGCTCTTTCCACAGTTTGGTGATTGTGGTCATTGCTGCTATGAACATTGGGGTACATATGGCTCTTCTTTTCACTACATCTGTATCTTTGGGGTAAACATATTAAGTGTACCTCCTTGTGACAACTGTCGGATGGTTCTGCAATTTGCCATTTGTCTGTGTGTCTCTTAACAGGTACTTAGCTCAGAGCTTCAGGCTTTTCTCTCTTCTCTTCAGTTTCTAACATAATGTTCAATTTTTAATGAGAGTTTCATTTATGTGACAGTCCAGTCTTTCCTCATAATATCCAATGTGGTTGGAAAAGACTGTCCACATTTAACTAATCAAAGAGGAATATACATATTAGATAGTTTAAGACAAAATATCCCATAACTGCCCACACATCAGGATAACTTGAGTATTCTATTACTTTAATAAAAGAAAAATATGTTTTAATAAAAAGCCTCAGAGAAAATCTTAGGAAATACAGAAAAAACATACTCCTGGATAAGAAGACTCAATAATATAGCACTGCTGGGGTGCCTGGGTGGCTCAATCATTAAGCATCTGCCTTCAGCTCAGATCATGATGCCAGGGTCCTGGAATCAAGCCCCCCACATCAGGCTCCCTGCTTAGGAGGAAGCCTGCTTCTTCCTCTCTCACTCTCCAGGCTTGTGTTCCTGCTCTTGCACTCTCTCTCTCTTCTCTCTCTCTCTCTCTCTCTCTCTCTCTCTCTCTCTCTCTCTGTCAAATAAATAAATAAAATGTTGAAAAAAAAATAATAGTAATACAACACTTCTGAGTCACTCTAAACATTGTGATCCTATTCAACACCTTAGTCAAACAATGCATAAAATTGGAGAAGTTTTCTTGGAAAATTCATGTGGAAGAGAAAATACACAAGAAGAGGGGTATTCTGAAAAAAAGAAGAAAACAGAGTCACAAATGCAACTAGTTTGCAAAAACATATGACAAAGCCATAGTGAATAGGACAGTGTAGGACTTTTACAAATATGAACAAAATATTTAAAAATAGAATCCAGAATGCAATCCATGCGTATATGATAATGAATCCAGAATGCAATCCATGCATATATGATAATTTAGTTTCAGTAAGTATTACATTTCAAATCAATGGGAATGGGATGGACTATTCAATGAAATAAACAACTGATTATTTGAAAAAGAAAGTCTGGTATTTCATACATTCTTTGTCCCTTTCTCTCTCTGTCTTTAACACACACACACACACACACACACACTCCAGACCAATTAAACATATAAAAATAAACTGTTAAGCTATTTAAGGAAATATATATGATGTTATGTTTTTAATAATGAGACAGAGAAGACTTTCAAAATAAAACCTTTTAGTAAAGAAAAAGACATAAATTCACTAAGATTAAATGCTATGTGTAACAAAAAGAGAGATGCTATAAAAGTGAAAATTAAAGATAAAATGATATAAGGATAAAATAATAGCTCATCCTCCAGAGGAGGTACTACTATCTGGTGGACATAAAGATCTAAAAATCTACAAGAAAAGAATAAACCAAAAAATAGACAACTTATATAAATTGGTAATTTATAGAGGAAATAAAGATACTTAATAACTCATGAAAAGATACTAAGCCTCACCAGTGACCCACAAAATGTATGTGAAAACACAATGTTGTAACACTCTTTTACTGATAGTATTGTGAATTATCCAGTTATAATATAAAATATTGGGGCAGGTACAGACAAAACATTAGTGACAGGAGTTTAAATTTGTAGGGCAATTTGGCACAATAAGCTTACATTTAAAAATGTGCATGCTGTATGATTCAGCAATTCTCGTCTTTTGTATACCTGAAAGAACTTTTCCATATTAATACAAGGAGATAAATAAAAGAATATATCTGTATATTTTTTTAATATTAACATTGTAATGGGACATAATCTAAATAGGCTTCAAAAGTGAAAGGTATGGGCGCCGGGGTGGCTCAGTTGGTTAAGCAACTGCCTTCGGCTCAGGTCATGACCCTGGAGACCCGGGATCGAGCCCCACATCGGGCTCCCTGCTCAGTGGAAGCCTGCTTCTCCCTCTCTCACTCCCCCTGCTTGTGTTCCCCCTCTGGCTATGTTTCTCTCTGTCAAATAAATAAAATATTTTTTTTTTAAAAAGTGAAAAGTAAAATAAGCTGTCAGGATTCCAAACTGGAATATCATCCAACAGTTAAAAAGAGTAAAGTTGTTCTATTTGTAATTACTTGGGAGCTCTGAAAGACATATTTAGCTCTAATTACCTTCGCTCAGACTAAGATTATATTTCTTGACATAGTAATTGGCTCAGAGATGCAGGCTCATGTCAGTGTCCTACCTAAGCACATGGATTTGTGACTTATTTCAAAAATTAATGATCTGTGTGGAAGCAGTTTGCTAGAATATTTTGAAAAGGCAGTATTACATTTTTCTAAAAGAAATAAGGAAAAGTTTTTTTTTTTTCTATTCTTCTAGACAGTGTAGACTTCAGCGGTAAAACATAAGATTGCTTTTATATTTTGACAATCTAATATTATACACAATTTAGTTGATTGTTCCTGCTCTGCCTTGTAACTAATATGTAAATTTCATGATAATAATTACCTCAACTGTTTGATGCTACCATATCCTTAGCACCTACGAGCATCACCAACCTATAGTAGGTACTGGGAAAAAGTTTAGGAAAAAACAGCCTCCCTGACAGAGACTAATAAAAAAGAAAAAAATCTAAAAGAACCCAAGTAAAGTGGAGCCATGACCCAAACATGAATCTCCATCCCCTACTGAACTTTTCACTTCTGTAAAGCATCATCTGTCTCTTAGTATTTATAGAAGATGGGGGGGTCAGTAACATAAAAATAAAATAATTATATGACACTAAATAAAAAAATGTTTTATGATGACATATGCAGTATGATACTTACCTATATAAAAAAGAAACCCAAAAACTACATGCTTTCATAACCACACATATACACACATACACATATACACAGAAAAATATCTCAAAAGATACTGATCAAATTATTCAAAGCAAAATGAACACGAGGTTGTATTCTAGAAATCATACTTTTCAACTATTTAGTGCTTCCAAATTAAAATATTTCCTATCCCATAGCAGTCTAGTGTTAATGATCTAACAGTCATGACCAAACACAGTGAAAAAGACTTCTATGTATCACTGATACTTAATCTCCTTCACTGCGAGCATCTGTACTGACCAATCAGTCATGCCCAAATGTCATATCACTGAATGTGCTAATTGACATCGCCCATCAGCCTCCCACCAACTGAGGACAATTTAAGGCACATTAGATTTTCTTGTCTAAATGATTTCATTTGTTTTTCCATCATGCTGCCATAAAGCCACAGCTTTTCTAATAATCCTAACATTTTCTTTAATTCAGAGTGATTTGGGCATTGCTATTTTATGAAGGATACAGCTATCGGGGCGCCTGGGTGGCTCAGTTGGTTAAGCGACTGCCTTCGGCTCAGGTCATGATCCCGGAGACCCGGGATCGAGTCCCACATGAGGCTCCCTGCTTGGCGGGAAGCCTGCTTCTCCCTCTCTCACTCCCCCTGCTTGTGTTCCCTCTCTGGCTGTGTTTCTCTCTGTCAAATAAATAAAATCTTTAAAAAAAAAAAAAAAAAAAAGGATACAGCTAGAAGAATTTATAGTCCCATCATTTGTCCATGTAGGATTGCATCATTTGTCTTCTTACCTGGCTGTTGAGATCAAGAAGTGAAAATTTTCCAATCTCTAGATAGACATAATTCTAAGAAATAAGTTGTTTCTTATAAGAAATAAGTTATTTCGAAGAAAATAAGTTATTTCTAATAACAAAAAAGATGATTAGCAGAAAAAAACTTTTTTTTTCAGAATCTGCACAATAGCAGATAGCTAACTTGTAACTTAAAGTTTCTGAGGAGGATTGTGTTGCATAGAGAGAGAAACATCATTAACTGGGACTCTGCTATGTTGTAGAGACATATGTTTTACTCTTCACCTTTAGAAGTTGGGATTATTCATTATTGGCCCCATTTTACAGAAAATGAACTTGTAGCTCAGACATTATACAACTTGCCAAATACAAGTTATTAAAAACAATACATCAGGAATGAAAATAAGACATAGTGCTGAGGAAATTGATGATCAAAGTTTGTGCTTTGCTAAATATTCCCCTTCCCATTAATGGAAAATCAGTGTTATCTCTGCTAAGAGAATTTACAGCATTATTTCCTTAATTAAGAAGCAAGCCATATGATGTTTAGTGAATCATAACATCTGGTTCTCCATTGTCTTTCCTACATAATTAAGGCTGTCCAGACTGGTGGTAGGGGTGCATACATTCTAATAATCCTTCTAACTTGGTCATTGTGTGACTTAATAAAATTTAATTATTTTCCCCAAAAAATGTATTAGAAAGAGCACATTATATCTATTATAAAAAGCAACATGGCTCATTGATAAGTTTTGAAATTTTATTGTTTCTTTCCAAAATACCAAAGAAAATTTCTTTTTAAAATGTGAAAATTGGGGGCACCGAGGTGGCTCATAGGGTTAAGCTGCTGTCTTAGGCTCAGGTCATGATCCTAGGGTCCTGGATTGGAGCCCTGCATTGTGCTCCCTGAACAGCTGGGAGTCTGCTTCTCCCTCTCTCACTGCCTCTCCCCAACTCCTGTTCTCTTTCGCACACTTGCTCTCTCTCTCAAATAAATAAAACCTTTTTAAAAAAGTATCTGATGAAACAATGTGTCAGAATATAGGAAGAAGAAAGAGAAAAAAGAGGATACTCAATTTCAATTTCCAAAAGATAAAGGGAGTAAATGAACAAACAAAACTATGCATATAAGTCAGAGCAATAAAATAAAGCATTATAATGTAACTGATCAGAAATAAACTAAAAATATATAATTATAGTATTACTATATAACATAAGATATTGTATATCTATAATAAAGAGAATATACATTATTTATTTTAGCAGCAATTACATAAAATATAAATACACCAATTTTTTTGTATTATAACAGTATCAGAAAACAATATTGAAAAAAACAATATTGAGAGAAATACTGAAAGATACAGAAACATATTCAGTGTGAAATATAAATACAAATTCTGGAAGGATAATTGTGGCAGGGCTTAGGTTTTGAATTTTTCCAAATCCCCAACAACAACAACAAAAATAAATAAGAAATACCTTAATCAATAACCATGATCAATATATTGTCAGTCAAATGCTCCCTTAGAAAAGGTTCTTAATTGAAGAGAAATTGTTTGTAATGGAATAAAAATGGAGCAATTCACAAGAAAGAAAGTAAGTGAAGATTTAAATAAAATTACAAGATTAAAACCCAGAGAGTCTGAGAAAACAAGCAACATATTTTTCAGTACTATATGAAAATAATAAAAGAAAAATCTCTACAGATTTATAAAAGCTACATGAATCAAGTCTTACTCTAACAGTTCAGGAAAACTAATTTCTCATAAAAAAATGAAGAACACAAAGAATTTTGATGAATTCCTCTATAATTTATGAAAAAGGACAGTAAGAGAGCAGAATAACATTTCTGTTATAATGAAATGTGTCAGGACATGTCAATAAAATAAATCAATATGATATACTATTCAAAATAAGCTAAAAGGTAATAAAAAATTGATACAGGACATAAAGAACAATAAAGTAAAAGAAACTCAGAAATAGTGTCACCACTCAGGGAAAAAAATAGAAATAAATGAAAAGTTGTTTCTGATATGAAAACATTGAACAGAACATTAGAATGGACAAATAGAGCAGATAATGCTTTAAGGTTAGTAGATAAAAACAATAAAAATTAAAAGTCAAAAACAACTGATGAAAGTGATGAAAGGATTAGTAATGTTAATTATGTAGAACTAAGACTAAGTGTGGTTATAAGGAAAAGAGGATCATACACATTGCTGTATGATGAGATAATGCAAATTTAGTGAAGTTAAAAAAAGAATTGGACTAGAAAATAATATTTAAAAATACTATATTCAGTAAATATATGTAGTGATAATATTAATAAATTTTTTCCTAAGGCTGTCAAGTGCATATTCTTGGTTAAAACAAACGTGTAATTATTCTATCATGCTCCACATTCTTGAGAACGAGGATTCTCAAAATAAAATAAATACATATGTAATATAAAGTAAAGTAAAAATTCTATTGACTTTATATTTACATGAGAGGTATAGGTATGAGATATTTTATCTTAAAATGTGTCACTGAGTATGTGCAATAGCTCTGATCATTGAAAAGTCATACATGACCAACCCAATATCAATAAGCATTCTTAGTGGCAAGAAATATTAATTCCAGTAAAGGAAAGCAGGACTTGAAGAAGTTTAGTCTAGATGAATGTCTAAGGGAAATTACATACAATGTGAACCTAGACTATCTTGTGTCATGGCAAATAGAACATTTTCTCATGTGTCTGTTAGCCATTTATATGTATTCTATGGAGAAGTGCCTCTTCATGTCTCCTCCCCATTTTTTGATGTGGTGATCTTTATTTTGGTGTTGAGTTTGAGAAGTTCGTTATAGATCTTGGATATAAGCCCTTTGTCTGTAGTGTCATTTGCAAATATCCTATCCCATTCCATGGGTTACCTCTTTGTTTTGTTGACTGTTTCCTTTGATATGCAGAAGCTTTTTATTTTGATGAAGTCCCAAAAGTTTATTTTCGTTTTTGTCTCCTTTGCCTTTGGAGACATGTCTTGAAAGAAGTTGCTGTGGCTGATGTCAAAGAGGTTGCTGCCTATGTTCTCTTCCAGGATTTTGATGGATTCCTGCCTCACGTTGAGGTCTTTCATCCATTTCGAGTTTGCCTTTGTGTGTGGTGTAAGAGAATGGTCTAGTTTCATTCTTCTATATGTAGCTGTCTGATATTCCCAGCACCATTTATTGAAGAAACTGCCTTTTTTCCACTGAATATTTTTTCCTGCTTTGTTGAAGATGATTTGACCAAAGATTTGTGGGTCCATATCTGGACTCCCTACTTGGTTCCATTGGTCTATTTGTCTGTTTTTGTGCCAGTACCATGCTGTCTTGGTGATCACAGCTTTGTAATAAAGCTTGAAATAAGGTAACATGATGCCCCCAGCTTTGTTTTTCTTTTTTCAACATTTCCTTAGCAATCGAGGGCCTTTTTTGGTTCCATAGAAATTTTAGGATTGTTTCTTCCAGTGCTTTGAAAATGTTTGTGGAATTTTAATCGGGATGTCAATGAAAGCCCTTTCTGGCTTGCCAGGTTTCTGTGGATAGATCTGACATTATTCTGATGGTCCTCCCTCTGTACATAAGGGATCACTTCCCCCTAGCTTCCCTTAAGACATACTCTTTGATTTTATGATTCATGAATTTCACAATAATGTGCCTGGAAGTTTTTCCAGCCTCATTGATCTTGGGGGGTCTTTGTTCTCCAAATTAGGTAAATTTTCATCCAGGATTTTTCCGACTATATCTTCTAGTCTTCTCTCTCTTTCAACTCTCTCAGGGATTCAATAATTCTGATATTGGAGTGTTTCATGGTAACATTTATTTCCCTAATTCTATTTTCATGGGATTTTAGCTGTTTGTTCTAAGACTTCTCTTGCTTCTCCTTCTCAATCAATCTGTCTTCTAGATCACTAAAGCGATCTTCAGCTTCCCTTACACTAGCTGTTAGTATATTTAAATTAGATTGGATCTCAATGATAGCCTTTTTAACATCTGCCAGTTCAGCTTCCACTTCTGACCTTAGAGCTTCTATTTTGCCAAAAGAATGTTCTTTTCCAACATAGCCATTGCTACCCTGAATTCCATTGCTATTATATTGTTTATGTTCATATCTAGTAGTTCTGTGACAGGGGTTTCAGTCTCTGAGTTTTTTTTTTTTTCTGTTGTGTGTTCTTTCTCCAAGTCATTTTGGTGAGGGGTAGTTGAGGGGATGTGTAGGTGAATATATCAACCATGATCCAGGTGAGTTGCTTGTTGGAAGGTTTTGGAGCAATCAGAAGTCACCAATGAAAAGGAAGAAGAAAGAAAAAAGAAAGAGAAAAAGAGAAAAGAAGAAATACCTGCTCAAAATGGGCCCCTAAGGTAGGATTTATATGGCACAGAAACAAAAAAGAATAAAGAAAAAGACCATCAAAAGTAAAAGAAAGGGGAAGAAATCAAAAAGCAAAACCCAAACCAAATGACCCCCAAGAACAGAATTTATATATTACAAAGGCAAAAACAAATACACAAAAGCACTGACAGAAGAATAGGTTGGGAAAGTGAGTACAAACACTTGTTGTGAACAAGGGAAGTATTTCAGTTTCTCCTGGGTGTATCTTGTTATTATTGTTGGAGGATTCCACTTTCTAGAAATACAGGGAAATTACAACTGGTTTATATATAAGGGAGTATTGAATAGGAATGAAGGATTATCTTGAAGCTTATATCTATATCTATATCTATCTATCTATCTATCTATCTATCTACCTACAAAAGAAAAAAAAAAAAAAAGGAGAGGGTGCCTGGGTGGCTCAGTGGGTTAAAGCCTCTGCCTTCGGCTCAGGTCATGATCTCAGGGTCCTGGGATTGAGGCCAGCATCGGGCTCTCTGCTCAGCAGGAAGCCTGTTTCCTCCTCTCTCTCTGCCTATTTGTGATCTCTTTCTGTGTCAAATAAATAAAATCTTTAAGAAAAAGGAGAAAAAATAAAAAGAAGAAACAAATACAGATATGTTTTTTAAAAAAGTTCGAGGTAAAAAGTTATTGTAGAGGGTTGTATTAAAGATCACATTGTAATAATAAGTGGGTTGAAAAATAAAAGAACAAAAACCATCCAAATGAATTTAAAATTTAAAACAAAAACGTAAAAATAAAAAATAAGTAAATAGAAATAAATAAATAAATAAATAAATAAATAAATAAAAGTTTAAAATGAAAAGCTGTTCTATAAAATATACAGGTTTTGGGGTAGTACTGGGAGATTAATATGTTGTTTTTGTTTTTTCCCTGACGTTGGAATTTTACAATTTTATGGAGACCCTTTGGTGTTGTCCTCTTGTTCTTCTGACTTGCCTTCTGGGGGAGGGGCCTACTGCATTGGTTTTAGGTCAGTTTGCCTTGACTGAGTCTCCCTGCCCCCTTTCAAGGGGCCAGCTCTATGGAAACCGGGTTTTCAGGCTTTTGTTCTCTGGAGGATTTGTTCTTTTGCAGTTTTTTTGCAGCTTTTTGGGAAGTCAGGGCAAAGAAAGCTGTCCACACCCAGATCTCCATCTTAGAGAGAAGCCTCAGTTACCTCCCCTCTGGATGGTGCAGGGCACACAGACTTCCTTTGCATTTTCTCCTGCACCCCATTACCTCTCACAGGTAGCGTGCACCCACCGTCACTAGCCAGAATGGCACCCAAAGCCCCCACTTGTCGCTTCACTCTCATGCCACTGAAACTGCAAGTTTGTGCAAGCTTGTCACTGTCCAGATGCTCTCTGGAGCCCACATCCACGCTGGGAACACTAGGCGCCTGGTCCTGTACATGCGGGGAAGGCTGCAGGAAGTCACCTCCACCACAGGTTGCAAGCCTAGCCCAAGCATCGGACCAGGTGCAGAGTTCAGGGCATCCTGCCAGTCGGTTTCTCTTGGTCACAGGGGAGCATTTCCTACCCCTGGCCCAGAGCCACAGCTTCATGTCCCTGCCAGCAGCCTCAGCTTTCCCCAGGTGCCTCTTAAGGCCCTTTGTTTTTGAGTGCTTTTAACCAGATTGCAATTTGATGCTGCTCCCCGAACAAAGGCACTTTCATACTGGGGTATTACTTTCCAATGGTCTCTTCTGGTGGCTCCCTTCCCCTCCTGTTTGTTCTCTGGAATCAGTCTGAGTACTCCTGCTTTACCTCTCTGATGATGCTCTTCTGTCCCTGTAGAGATCCAGAAGTCTGTAGTCTGACATCTCAGGCTGATTTTATGGGTGTTTTCAGTGTTCTTATAGACATTTAGCTCACTTCAGAGGACGCTTTGAAATCGGGTCTCTTACTTTTCTGCCACCTTGCCCCTCCTCCCCCAGTATGTAATTCTTGACGATATATTGGACCTGGAGAATCACCAATTGCTAACCTTACAAAAAAGGAGACAATTAGATCTTGTGCCCTTCCTGGTAGGAAGACATGCCTCTTATAGTCTCCTCAGTGGGACTGAATTTGAAACAGCTAATGCATCTGAACACAGCTGTGCAGAAAATACAAAGGACATAGAAAGAGCAGACACACGCTCATGGATATGCAATTAGCAACATCTAGATGGTGAGAAACTCTACAGTTTAAATGACCAGAGTTCTTTAATAAATAAGCAACGAGGAAAATAAAAAAAGGAAAGGATAATTCATGAATTAAACACAAATTTACTCACTAGGTAAAAATGGGCAAGACTAAACTATTCAATCTAAGGGCATAGATTTGACTACTAAACCTAAAGGAACACAAGAAAGTTATTACTATAGAAATGATATAGTAGTTATTTTGTATTTTGAGTTGATAATGTGGATGGGACATATGGGAGGCTAAGAAAGTGGCTGTCAAATTTCTATTTCTTGATCTGGGTGGAAGTTACAAGGGCATTGGCTTTAGCTCACTCATTAAGTACACAATTTCTCTGTTTTTCTCTATTTGTGTTTATTTTATTTTATTAAATTTGGGGGGGGCAGAGTGAGAGGAAGAGAGAGAATCCTAAGCAGACTCCACACCTAATACAGAGCCTGTACAGGACTCCATCCCACAACCTTGAGGTCATAACCTCAGTCTAAAACAGAATTGAGATGTCTAACCAACTGAACTACCCAGGTGCCCCTGTGCTTACTTTACAAGAAAAAATAAAAAAAGTAAAAACCTACCACTTATGTGTGTTTTCATCTGATTGTTTCATGGTGTTCCTCAGATCATACAGAGTATATCAATGACAAAGTTTTTGTGGAAGTTTATAATCAAACTTGCATTCTAGGTGTGCCTGGGTGGCTCAGTTGGTTGGGCAACTGCCTTCGGCTCAGGTCGTGATCCCGGAGACCCGGGATCGAGTCCCACATTGGGCTCCCTCCTCGGCGGGAAGCCTGCTCCTCCCTCTCTCACTCCCCCTGCTTGTGTTTCCTCTCTCGCTTTGTTTCTCTCTGTCAAATAAATAAATAAAATCTTTTAAAAAAACCTTGTATTCTAAAGTCATGACTACGATTGTGGTTTCTATCACTAGTGTGATCATGTGTACAGAGAATAAAGATCATTGATTTAACATTCCTTTAACACTTTTCATGTCTAAATAGAGTGATTGTTGTGGGGATAAAAAGGTGAAAAAGATAAGGATCTGTTCCAAAGAACTCATTATCTAATGGGGGAGAATAAAAATAAATTAATTAATAAATTTACAATGAAAATGTATGTCAAATACTAGTTCCGAGTTCTTCAAACATATTTCCTTCATGACCTGGATACACAGTTCTTTCCCAGACTTCCTGTCAAGTGATGTGACTATGTTCTTGGGTTCTATGCTGTTGCGTATGAGCTGAAATAATTGTGCCACTTCCATATACGAACCAAAAGAACCTCCTCTTTCAACCCTTACATCTCTTTCCCCTTGTCCTGTAACTGTAGAAGCCACATGTTGAATACGGTGAAGCCATAAGTTGCTAGAAGGTTAGTGAATCACAACTTGGGGCACAGCCACATGCTTACTAGGAACACTCATTTGGGGTATTATTTTTGTAAACAGTAAACTACTATTCTGACAAATCACAGAGAGTTTATATATTATATGTTATTGCAGCTAGCATTATCATAATTAATATATAAATCAGCAACTTACGTGGGGTTCTATCATTGAAAAAAAGCCTCAACTGTGTATGATAGAAAAGCAAGAAAATCAATATTAGAGACTAGAAGGACGGGGTCCCATGTCATGGAGTTGCAGAAAACTTAGTAGCTTCTGTCATCGATACTGAGAAAGCAAGTGTCTATTGAGTCTATGGCTCTCACAGAAGAGTTTTGGAAACAGACTTTTAGCTGGATATTTGGGTTTAACTTGTTCCATTTAGTAAGATGAGCTTTTAAAAAAAAAATTGACTGTTTCAAAAGCAGAAATGAAAAAGAATAGAAAAAGTCATTAAATGCAGGGCCACAACTAGTTGGAAAAGCCAACTCATTCTACACGTAAAGTGGAAAAAAAAAAAAAAAAAGGATTTAAGAGATTTTAAGCAACCAACTCTCCTTGAAAGTCCTAGCCATGTGGTGATATCACTAAGCCAGATGGACTACAGGCAGTCCTTTCTAAATTGAGATTTAGAGGCCAGGAATGGGGAAAATTATGTATATAGACATTGATATATAGATGGTAGATAGATGGTAGATGATAGATAAATAGGTATAGATAGATAAATAGATAAATAGATATAGATAGATAGATAGATAGATGATAGATAGATAGATGATAGATGACAGATAGATTATATAGAATTATAAGGTATGCCTTGGAAATAAATTTGAATATAACTAATGACACATGGTCTGACTGAAAGAATAAATTGGTAGTTCATTATTAAGTAGACAATCCATTCCCAAGAAATACATAAACTGGAGCCTAATAAAAATAAAAATAATAGTAAGAAACAATTACACAGACATAAAGGATAAAAGTAAAAGTTGTAAGCCCACAATGAAGGCTCATTTTTTTCAATACCCATTTCAGATGTGTCCATATGTGTAAACAGATGAGGAAAAGTCTCAGAATGTGGTACTAAGAA
The DNA here is from genome assembly GCA_004023965.1 of Spilogale gracilis. NCBI lineage: Eukaryota > Metazoa > Chordata > Mammalia > Carnivora > Mephitidae > Spilogale > Spilogale gracilis. The sequence goes on along the minus strand of PITA01003126.1, from coordinate 30,577 downwards.
CCATGAAGAATAATATGTAGAGAACAAATATTCCAGAAAAAATTACTGACGTCAAATCAGTTGCATTTCTACACATCAACAAGACAGAAGAATGAGAAATTAAGGAATCAATCCCATTTACAATTACACCCAAAGCCATGAGATACCCAGGAATAAGCCTAACCAAAGAGGCAAAGAATCTTTACTCAGCAAACTATAAAGTACTCATGAAAGAAATTGAGGAAGAGGGCACCTGGGTGGCTCAGTGGGTTAAGCCTCTGCTTTCAGCTCAGGTCATGATCTCAGGGTCCTGGGATGCAGGCCTGCATTGGGCTCTCTGCTCCGTGGGGAGCCTGCTTCCTCCTCTCTCTCTGCCTGCCTCTCTGCCTACTTGTGATTTCTCTCTGTCAAATAAATAAATAAAATGTTTAAAAAAATTATAAAAGAAAAAGAAATTGAGGAAGACACACACACACAAAAAATGGAAAAATGTTCCATGCTCATATATTGGAAGAACAGATATTGTGAAAATGTCTATGTTACCAAAAGAATCTGTATGTTTAATGCAATCCCTATCAAAATGCCATCAAGTTTTTTTAGAGAAATGGAACAAATAATCCCAAAACTTATATTGAACCAGAAAAGACCTCGAATAGCCAGAGGAATGTTGAAAAAGAAAACTGAAGTTGGTGGCATCACAATTCCAGGCTTTAAGTTCTATTACAAAGCTGTAATCTTCAAGACAGTATAATACTGTCATGAAAATAGACACATAGATCAATGGAATGGAATAGAGAACCCAGAAATAGACCCCAACTCTAAGGTCAACTAATCTCTGACAAAGCAGGAAAGAATGTCCAATGGAAAAAAGACAGTCTTTTCAACAATTGGAATTGGGAAAATTGGACAGCCATATGCAGAAAGATGAAACTGGACCAGGTCCATATACCACACACAAAAAATAGACTCAAAATGGATGAGAGACCTAACTGTGAGACAGGGATCCATCAAAATCCTTGAGGAGAACACAGGCAGGAACCTCTTTGATCTCAGATGCAACAACTTTTTCCTAGAAACATTGCCAAAAGCAAGAAAAGAAAGGGCAAAAATGAGCTGTTGGGACTTCATCAAGATCAAAAGCTTTTGTGCAGCAAAGGAAACAGTCAACAAAATCAAAAGACAACCTACAGAATGGGAGGAGATATTTGCAAATGACACATCAGCTAAAGGGCTAGTATCCAAAAATCTATAAATAACTTACCAAACTCAACACCCAAAGAACAAATCCAATCAAGAAATGAGCAGAAGATATGAACAGATATTTCTGCAAAGAAGACATCCAAAAGGCCAACAGACACATGAAAAAGTGCTCAACATCACTTGGCATCAGGGAAATACAAGTCAAAACCACAGTGAGAGGTCACCTCACACCAGCCAGAATGCCTAAAATTAACTAGTAATGAAACAACAGGTGTTGGTGAGGATGTGGAGAAAGGGGAACCCTCCTACACTGTTGGTGGGAATGCAAGCTTGTGCAGCAATCTGGAAAACAGTATGGGAGTTTCTCAAAAAGTTGAAAATAGAGCTACCCTATTTTATTAAAGCGATCACACTACTGGGTATTTACCCTAAAGATACAAATGTAGTGGTTCAAAGGGGCATGTGCACCTGAATGTTTATAGCAATAATGTCCACAGTAGCCAAGCTACAGAAAGAACCTAGATGTCCATCAACAGATGAATGGATAAAGAAGATGTGATACACACACACACACACACACGTGTGCGCGCACGGAATACCCTGAAGCTATCAAAAAGAATGAAATCCTGCCATTCACAATGATGTGAATGGAACTGGGGGGTGTTATCCTAAGCGAAATGAATCAATCAGAGGAAGATAATTATTACATGATTTCTCTGAGATGAGAAATTTGAGAGGCAGGATGGGGGGGTGGTAATTAAACAAGATGGGACCAGGGAGGGAGAAAAATCATAAGAGACTCTTAATCTCAGGAAACAAACTGAAGGTTGCTGGATGATAGGGGGTAGGAGGAATGGGGGGCTGGAACATTGGACATTGGTGAGAATATGTGCTATGGTGAGTACTGTGAATTGTGTAAGACTGATGATTCACAAGCCTGTACCCCTGAAGTAAATAATACATTATATGTTAATTAAAAAAAAAAAAAAGACCTTCTTTACTATCAGGTCAGAGACCTGTCCCAAAAATACTTGCTTGGGAGGATTCATTATTTTCATGAACCAATGAGAGCTGTGTGCCTCCTGTTTCCTTCTGTTTCAAATGTGGGTTTTTATTATGGGTTTACAGGTCCAGCTCCACTGTTATATATGGGATACATTTGTGTGGGAGAGAATAAATTCCTTTTGTTCCTTGGTCACCAGACAATGAAAAAAATACATGGTTTAGTGTGGCTTGCTTTCAAACTTCATCTTTTAAATAGGTGTTATAGTATAGATAATTTTTGATACCTTTTTTTCTCATTCAGAATTATTGTTATACATACATACTGTATGTATTTTCAGTTTATTTTCACCACACTGTATTCAGTTTTATGGTGATAATATGAGCTACTCTGTGACTATACCACAGAAAGTGTATCTGTTCTCCTGACCATATAACTCTGCTGTTATAAACATTCACGCATACACCTACTTGTAAAGACTTGCAAGTCTTGGTTATATAGTTATGACTAGTACTACCATGTCTTAGAATATTGGATATTTGACTTCATAAAATAATGCCAAATTGCCAAAATGAGAATGTCAATAACAATTATTAAAGATAGATTATAATCTACATCCTTAACAGTATTTGAAATTTCAGCCACGTCTTATTTTATTCCAGTTAGCAAAATAACAAATTGCCATGTTCTTATTTTCCCCCAAATTATTGGTGAAGTTGAATATCTTATTATAAAAGTACTGAAAATCATATTTTCTGTTTTCTAAAAAGTTCATTTAATCCTGGGCCATTTGCTCTTATCTTATTGATTTTTGGAGCACCTTGTATATACCTAATTTTAAACATCTATTGGTTATCTGGAATGTAAATATCTTCTGGAGATTTGTAATGGAGATATTTCCACTTGTATCTTAGAATAAATAGAAATAATATATTTTGGGTATATTCAAATATATTAATATTTGTATTAACATTTTTAAATTTTACTTAAAAGGAGAAAATCTGTGTTCTACCTAGAAGTTAGGAAGACATGCACTTAGACTTTTGCTTATGACATTTGCTGACATTTGTGTACTGCGTGTTTACTATTTTTTGTACAAAATTTTACATTTATTGAAAACTATTTCAGATCCTTTATTGAATATATTTTATAAATTTCTGAAAGTATAAAAAGAATCTATCCACATCATGGAGGATGGGAGGGTGCACAGAATAAAAAGAGTAGACTGTATAAAATGAAACAGATCACTTCATTCCATCAATGGCTAGATATGGACAGCAATAAAAAAGGTTGTTGAACAGCAAATGTTAAAGGAACAGCTGTGACATGTGGAATGAGGTCCTGGCCACCTTATCTTGCTCGGCACAATGCTAAATAGCTTGTTTTAGCTAACTCTCTGATTGGTCCTTTATATGATAGTTTTCCATGATATTCAGTGGTCTTCAATTTTGATTTTTTTCCCCTTCATTGGGATTTAATCTCCATTTTGGAGCAATCCAGGGATTGCTCAACAATAAACGCTTCATAAAATCATCGTATTCTATAGAGAGAACCAGAGAAATCTTCAGTTCTCACTAATATAAATCTGAGTGTTTGTCAGGAGCACACCGAAGAAATTTTAAAAGAATAAAATTCAACACTCCATCTTCTAGATTTTCTGATTAAATAGGGTTACTATTGACTCAAGGAATTATTCTAAAATATTATACAGGCAATTACAGGAATTAACTAATCTTGGGAACTATAATTCCAATTTGAACAAGATTGCATCAGTTTTAGCATTAAAACATAAAAGTTTCAAAAACCTGTGCAGGGTGATAAATTAGAAATGATATCTCATATATAGATGGTATAAATAAACATATAGATATGCATTTAGAGAGAAAATTTGGCATATGTTAGACATACATGCATACTTCCCTTTTGTTTTCTCTCTCTCTTCTTTCATGAGAGTGAGAGAGGGGCAGAGGGGGATGGAGAGAGAGAAACTTAAGCAGGCTCTACCCTCAGCAAAGAGCCTGACATGGGGCTTGGTCTCAGGACCTTGTAATCATGACCTGAGCAGAAATCAAGAGATAGAAAATGGGCTGAGCCACCTAAGTTCCCCTCCATTTTTTATCTCTACTCCATGGAAAGATGCAGTGGAAAGGAAATTACACACACACACACACACACACACACACACACACACAAATAATAATAATTTAAACAATCAAACAAACAAACAAATAAATAAATAGACCAAATCCCCCCCAAAAACAACAACAACAACAACAACAAAAACCCCACAAACTTGAAGAGGACTTTGGTTCCAAATTCTGCATGTAAGTACCTTAGAAATTGTCAATATGTCTTAACAGATAGCAAAAAGATAAATAAACTAAAGAATCAACAACTCTTTAGGGATCCATAAGAAAGGAGAATATATAGGGTATACCACTATACCAAGTATACCAAGACTGGAGAAAAAGGGTGAATACGAGAAGTCATGGCTTACTAGAACAGAAACTCATGAGCAGAAATACACCCCCAAGAACTAGTTTTGAGATAGGAAAACTGACTTATTACTGGAAGTTCAGTGTGAATCACTATAAGAGTTAAAAACTCCCGTGTGGGAAGGGGCAGTCTTCTATGAATTACCTCCAGAAACTTGACAAGATTCCAAAACTTGACAAGATTCCAACAATAACTATTAAAGAAAAAACTGTCTGTGCTTACCCTTGGAGGAAGGGAAAAGAAATTAAACTGGCCTGCAATATGCCAGAGCATTCTGTTCTTCATAAAAAAAATGCTTGTCCTCAGGGGAAGCTAGCTAACCAGATCCAAACTTGCTGAGATAGTATCAGAGCCTAACTGACCAGGAGGAAAAGAAACATCAAAATCTAGAAGGCTCTAGCCTTCTACATTAGAGAAGGGAAATGTCCAAATACATTCTATCCATCCTGTCCCCCCTAAAAAAGGAAGAAAAAAAGAAACTAATAGAGTCTTGTGAAACTCAGTCCAGAGGCATAGACTCACTAAATGGCTGAGACCTAAGCATGAGACTACAGAAAACTCTCTTTCCCCCTGCTCCTTACCAGCACGTTAATAAAGTCTATTTATAACAGGCCCTATTACCCTCCTATCAAGAAGAAAATCACAATACATAACAAAAATCAAAAATGAACAAAACAAAAAATAAAACACAAACAAACAAAAAACACAATCTGAAAACCACAAAGCAAGCATCAGAACCACAATTGCAAGAATGTTGGAAATACCAGACTGAGAATTTAAAATAACTATGATTAAATTGTTCAGGACTCTAGTAGTAGACAATATAGAGAACATGAAAGAACATACAGACAGTGTAAGCAGAGAGGGGAAAATCTTAAGAACCACAGAGAAATAATAGAAATTAACAATAACTATAACAGAAATGAAGAATGCCTTTGATGAGTTCATTAGCATACTAGGCATGGCTACAGAAAGAATCTGTGAGCTAGAGATCAATAGACTCCTCAAAAACCAAAAAGCAAAGAGAATAAAGACTGAAAACAGAACAGAACATCCAAGAACTGTGTTTCAGCTACAAAATGTGTTACATATGTGAATTGAGAATATTAGAAGGGGAATAAAAATATATATAAAAAACAGAAAAACTATTTAGAATAATAAATATTGAGAATTTCCCCTAAATTAATGTCAGACAGCAAACCACAGGTAAAGAAAGCTAAGATTATACCAAACAAGACAAAAAAGTATACCTAATCATATCATCTTTGAATTACAGAAAATCAAAGATATAAAAAAAAAAAATCCTGACAGAACCTAAGGTGAAGAAACACCTCACAGATAGAAGAAAAGAGATAAATTTGAAATGCAACTTCCTCTAAGAAAGAATACAATCAAGAAAATAATAGAGAGAATATTTAAAGAATTGAGAGGAAAAACACACACCAATCCAGAATTCTGTAACCTCTGGCATCATCCTTTTAAAGTAAAATAAAATAATATATGATATATTGTATTGTATAATAATATGATATATCATTATAAATATTATTATATAGAAACTATAATTACATAAAAGTAGATTACATGACAGCAATGATACCAGGAATGAAGAGGGAGGGAGTCAGTTTATTACATGATACGCATAATACCTAGAGCGAATATAATCTTATTTTGAGGGGTCTTGGATTACCTATAAATGTGTGTTGCAAACTCTAGGGCAATCACTAAAAAAGGAGGGGAAAACAAGTACAACTCATATACTAAGAAAGAGAAAATAAAATCATATAACATGCTCAATTAAAACCCCAAATGGAAGAAATATGGAAGACATATTTAAAACAAAGAACAAAAGAAACAATTAAAAAATAGTAACAGATATGGTACATGCCAATCCAACTATGTTAGTTTCACTTTGAATGTCCATGTTCTAAATGTACAAGTTAAAAGACAGAGATTATCAGAGTAGATTTAAAAACAGCAACCAGCTATAAGTTGTTTACAAGAAGCTCATTTTAAATATAAACACATCACATAAAGATTAAAAGTAATTGGTTAAAGGAAATTATATCATGCTAACAGTAATCAAAAGCAAGCAGGATTAACTAAATGAATTTCAGAAAATCTGGATTACAGAAAAAAAAGTTATCAGGGATTTAAAAAATATTATATGATGATTAAGGTGTCAATTATCAAAAAAAAAGTCAAAAAAATCCTTAATATGTATGCCCTAACAACAGAGCATCAACTTATGTTAGGCAAAACCTAATAGAACTGTAAGAACACATAGATGAATTCACTGCATTATACTTGAAGATGTCAATTCTCAACTTCGATCAGAAATGGATAGATACAGTAGGCAAAAAATTAGTAAGGAAACAGTTGGATTCAACAACACCATCCATCAGCTGGATAACTCACATTTGTAGACTACTTAACCCTACAAGAGGAATACACATTCTTTTCAAGCTTCCACAACACATGGTGAGATAAAAGCAAGCATTAACCAATTTAAAGAATAGAAGTCTTGCAATGTCTGCTATCAGACCACAGTGAAATTGCACTAGAAATCAATATCAAAAAGGCAACAAGAACATTCCATAATACATGGAGATTAAACAATATAATTCTAAATAAAAAATGGGTCAAAGAATATATCTCAAGGTAAATTTTAAAATATTTTGAATTGTGAAAATGGAAACACAACTTATCATAAGGTGTGGATACAGAGAAGAAGCACTTAGAGCACTGAATGCATAGAACAGAAATGAAGATCTAAAAAAAATCATCAAAGCTTCCACCTAAGTAAACTAAAAAGAGAACAAATTAAATTTTAAAAAAGAGAGAAATAATACACATAAGAACAGAAAAAATATAAAAATGAAACAAGAAAGCAATATAAAAATAAAAAACAAAATGCTGGTTCTATAAAAAGATTAATAAAACTGTTAAGTCTTTAGCCAGACTAAGAAAAAGAGAGAGGGACAAAAATGACTAATGCCAGTAATATTACAATAATCATTTTATTATAAATACAAGTTTTGAATCATTACATTGTACACCTAAAACTAATAATGTTATATGTCAATTATACCTCAATAAAAAAATTTTAAAAGACATTAAGGAAGGAATATCACTGCAGATCCTACAAACATTAAAAGAGTAATCAGGGGATATTATGAGCAATTCTATGTCCACAAATTTGATAAACTAAATGAAATGGACCAATTCCTTTAAAAATAAAATCTGGCAGAACTCACATAAGAAGGATACACAATATGAATGGAGTTATGTCAATTAAAGAAATGGAGACAATAATAAATAATTTCCAAAAACAAAGTATGCTTTATTATGCTTCAAAAACTGAGTTGTGATGGGTTCATTGTTGAATCAACCATACACAAAAGAAATACATTGTGCCAATGCTTTACAATTCCTTTCAGAGAACAGAAGCAGAAGGAACACAGGCCAGAATTGCCTTAATACCAAAACCAGATGAAGGAATTACAAGGCAGTAGAGACAAAATTTGCTTTTGAACACTGATGTACAAATTGTCAACAAAATATTTTTAACTAGAATTAAACAATGTATGAAAAGAATTATGTATATGACCAAGTTGGATTTATCCCAGGTGTGTAAGGCTAGTTCAATCATTCAGAAATCAGTGCACTCCATGATATCAACAGTCTAAAAAAAATCACATGATTCTGTCAATTATAAAAATTGACAAAACTCAATACCGATTGTGATTAAAAAAAAATTCAGTAAACTAGTAATAAAGAAGTTTCTCAACCTGATACAGAATATTTACAAACTTTGTGGTACTTGGGTGGCTCAGTAGGTTAAGCATCGGTCTTTAGCTCAGGTCATGATCCCAGGGTACTAGGATAGAGGCCAGAGCTGGGCTCCCTGCTTAGAAGGGAATCTGTTTATTCCTTTCCCTTTGTTCCTCCCTTTCCTTCTGCTCTTCTCCCCTGCTTGTGACATCTTGCTCTCTCTCTCTCCCAAATAAATATTTTTTAGAAGAATCGTTACAAAATCTAAGAAAAACATATGACATAATGTTGGGAATGTCCTCTGTTCCCCTCAGCCTCTCCAGCAGATTATGTTAGTAAACTTTTGAATTTTTGCCAAAATAATGGGCAACAAAAAATGATATCTCAAAAACTCAAAAATTTTTCACTAAGATCAGATATAAGACCAACATGTCACTCTCACTATTCATTTTCAAAATTATATTGGAAGTTTTTCCTAAATTAATTTATAGAGTCATTGAAATCCCAACAAAAATTCAACCAAGTTATTTTATGAACAATGACAAACTGATTTTAAAGCTTATATGGAGAAGCAAAGGACCCAGAACAGCAAACACAATATTAGAGAACAAATTTGGAAAACTGTCACTACTGACTCCAAGGCATACTATAGAAATACACTAACTGAGACAGTGTTTTGTTGGCAAATTAGACAACCAAATCGATGAAGCAGAATATAGACTGCAGAAATAGATCTTCATACATCATCAACTGATCTTTGACAAAGGAGTAAAGGCAATGGCGTGAAGCAAAGAGTGTCTCTGACAGAGTCCTGGAGCCATTGGACATCCACATCCAGATTTTATACCCTTAACAAAAATTGATTCAGTGTGTTACATATCAGAATGCAAAATGAAAAAAAAAATTCTTAGAAGATAACATAGGAGAAAACCTGGGTGACCTTGTGTTTGGCAATGACTTCTCAGATACAACATCATGGACACAATCCATGAAATAAAGAATTGTTAAGCTAGACTTCATTAAAACTAAAAGTTTATGCTGTGCAAAAGACAACGTCAAAGACTGAGAAGACAAGTCATAGAATGGGAGAACATTTTTACAAAATCCATATCTGTTAAAGAACTGTCATACAAAGAATCTTTAAAACTCAACAATAGGAACACAAATAACTCAAATAAAAAATGCACCAATAATTTAAACAGACACCTCAGCAAAGAAAATATAAAGATGGTAAATAGCATAGAAAAATACATTCTTTGTAATATGTCATTAAGGTGTAAATCCAGATAATTTTAGTTTATCACCAGGTGCCTATTAGAATGGCCAAATCCAGAACAAAGACATGACAATACCAAATGATGTTGAGGATGTAGAACACAGAAACTTTCAATCACTGATTGTGGAAATAGGAAATGATGCAGTCACTTTGGAAGACAATTTGACAATTTCTTACAAAACTAAATATTCTTTTACCATGACTCTTCACAGATTCATCAATGGCATCCCTCGGTATTTTCCCCAATGTGTTGAATAATTATATCCACACGAAAACCTGCACATAGATGTTTTGAACAGCTTTATTCATAATTGCCACAATTCGGAAGTGACCAAGTTTTTTGTTTTTGTTTTTTTTTTAGTAGGTCATGGATAAATAAACCAGGGTATATCCAGACAATGGAATGTTACTCAGTGGTAAAAAGAAATAAGCTATCAAACCATAGAAAGGAAATACAGGAATATTAAAAATATATTAAGTGGGAAAAAGTCAATCTGGAAAGGATACATAATGTATAAATCCAAATATTGGACATTCTTTGGAAGGCAAAACTATGGAGAAAGTTAAAACAAAAATCAGTAGTTGCCAGAAGTTAGGGTTAAGAGATGAACAGGCAAGTGCTGAGAAATTTTATGGAAGTAAAACTAGTTTGAATGATCCTATTATGGTAACTACACTTTACTGTAAATCTGTGCAAGCCCATGAAATATACATCAATTGTAAACCCTAATGTAAATTCTGGACATAGGTGATAATGGTTTGTCAATGTAGTTTCATCAGTTGTAACAAGTTACTCTGGCTTGGTATGTTGATAATGGGGGTATCTATGAATGTGAAGGTCAGGATTATAGGGGAAACCTCTATAATTTTGCTCAATTTCGTTATAATCTTAAAACTGCTTTAAAAAATAAAGTCTTTTAAAAAATGTAAAACAAAAAATAAACTCAAAGTATTGATCTCATATACAAAAAGAAAATTGAAAATTGCCATGGATACTATGAACCAATGAAGTGTAAAAAAGTCCTTGGATGAGAAAATTATACATAAACCTTACATGGGATGAATCAGATAATGATATTATCTGATAATAATTTTAAAGCAGTTATCATAAATGTTTCAAGAATAAATGATAAATTCTACTAAAAATAGAACATAGAAGTTATCAAAAAAATGAAAACTAGAAATGAAAAATACAAAAAAGTGAAAATCTGTTCAAAAGTTGAACGGAAATAACATAGTATCAGTAAGTATGAAGACAAACAAAATGACCAAATCTGAAAAACTGAGAGAAAATAGACTAACCAAAAATATGCAAAACTCTAGGAACCTGTGACGAACATAACAAAAATTCAAATTTGTTTTAGTGGAGTCCCAGAAAGAGAAAAGAAACAGAGTGTTATTAAAAGAGTTTGCAACAAAATAATGAAATACCTTCCAAACTTGGCAAAACATATAAATCTGCATATTTGAGAACTTGAGTCAAATATGGATAGGATATACCCAAATAATACAAACATGACACATCATAGTGAATGTAATGAAAACTGAAGGCAAGGATAAAATTTTTATAGCAGCCAGATAGGAAAAAAAAAACACAATATATATAGGTGAATGAATACAAATGGGTAGAGAACTGAGGGAGTAGAACATTTTTTTTTTTTTTGTTACTAAAATTTTTTTTTCCAGTGTTCCAAGATTCATTCCCCATTCCCCACACCCAGTGCTCCACGCTTTAGGTGTCCCCAGTACCCACCACCAGGCTCTCCCATCCCTCCACCCCCCTCCCTCCAAGTCCCTCAGTTTGTTTCTGTGTCCAAAGTCTCTGTTGTTTCATTTCCCTCCCTAGATTACCCTAGTTCC